>WSFP011522695.1:0-12433 GCA_009831015.1 Picea engelmannii | reverse complement strand
CTTGGAACACTTATCTAAGACCTTTTTCCTTACCATTTTCCATTAGTCATTTCCTTTTTGACACCTTCCTTATTCATTTTTGTCACAATTTTCATCAAGGTATGAATCTTTCCCCATATTCCATTTTTATGTTATTATTACATATTTCTTAAGAAACTTGTTACATTCATGTACTAACATTTCTACATATGAGCGATTACAGTGGAAGCCTTACAATAGTTGCAGCTCCTTACAATAGTTTCAACTCCTTACAATGGTCACAATTCCTCTCCGTTGTTGCAACTCTGAGCACATTATAATTGTTTCAACTCTAATTGCACTCTCGACTGCTCCAACTGCAAGTACGAAACTTTTGCTACAATTCCAAATATGACATCGTTGTTTCAATTCTGAGTACAATGCCATTGCTGCAACTTCAAGTACAAAGTGTTGAAGTTTTGGTATGCTCGTTTAACCATAGACAATGTCACATCATTGCAACCAGCCATAGGCATGCACATATGCCACTCCCAAGCACACTAAACTTTACTTAGAATAATTCTGACATGCCTACTCCAAAACCAATAGATAAACCCTAGCTGCTAACTGCAGCAATAACTCAAGACAAGTAGAGCACTCTTTCTTCAAGGGTCGCGCACAAGAGAGAGAGAGTCTCCATATCCATAGAACAAGCACCATACACAACTGCAGCTGTTGCAGCTGCACTACTCTCTCATACTTGCGCCATGCTTAGCAAGATATCACCAATCGTATCACCAAGAATGTCACCAAGAGAATCACCAAGAATGTCACCAAGAGAGATACCAAGACCAAGAGATGACCATGCGCCCTTATTCCTCCTTGTAATTGCAGTTGCAGTTCCAACTGCAGCTCTCCACAAGACTTGCGCTCTGACTGGGTGTACAAATGAGCTAAAACGTCCTCTATTTATATTAATCTATCCAATGAATTTTCTGGATGGGTCGACCTAACTTTCTGGTAATTATATTTTTGGTTTATCTTTTTCCTGTGGATCCAACTTGTATTTCTGGAAGATAATATTCTAATATTATTTATTCTGCTAGGCAGACTTTTCATTTAGGGTTTCCACACATATGTACAATGTTTCACTTGGTTCCAAAATATTCTATTCTAAGTCATAGGTTACACGTGGAGGTTAATGCCTCCCGCAACTACCAAAACATCAAGACTCCCTCTTAGCTAGGGAGGTATTAACTAAGATGTTCTTTATGTAGTGGTCTGAAACACATCCATCCATCTCACATGGCATGGGAAAGACTCACATGGTCCTGCAGACTAGTCTATAGGTAGCATCACCATAGCGACATAGGATATCATATGATCAAACAGATCATGTAACAAGTATCACCATCATAGTTGCACATTATCCATCATAAGATGTTCTACACTTTCACTGGAGTAGCGTACCAGCTTTTGTTGGAGTATCATATCAACCTGGGTTGGGGTAAGATACCAGCCTGCGTTGGAGTAGCATACCAAGTTGTTTTGGGGTAACATACCAGCCTGGGTTGGAGTAGCATACCAACCTGTGTTGGGGTAGCATACCATCCTACTTTGGAGTAGCATACCAACCTGCGTTGGGGTAGCATACCAACCGGTGTTGGAGTAACAACCTGCATTGGGGTAGCATACCAGCCTGCGTTGGAGTACCAACTTGCATTGGGGTAGAAAAGAAGCCTACATTGGAGTACCAACCTGCACTGGGGTAGAATACCATCCTGCGTTGGGGTAGCATACCAACCTATGTTGGAGTACCAACCTACGCTAGAGTAGCTCCCACTACTGAGGATCACATCACTTCCTTCTACTAGGGAATACATCAATTCTAACTACTGGAGAAAAACATTTGGACCACTCCAAGTTTGTCCCTGACAGATGCTTGGTCAACATATATGCTACATGTTCGTCGGTAGAAATATACTGGAGCAAGTGTCTTGTCATAGTATTCTCCCTCTTGCTGGGAGAATCCTCTGGACACAAATTAGGCTTTGTACATCTCTAGAATATTTATCTACAACATACTTAATCTTGTAAATCAACTTGGAATTCATCACTGACATCCCTTTTGGTCTCGGAACCAGGGAAAAGATATATATCCCAGTCCTTCTGACTGGATTCCTCCTCGATCATTGTAGTAAATTCTACTGAAGCAAGGGAATCTTCAAATAAGATCTCATATCTCCTTGAAGCCTATGAAGCTTCGATCTAACCTTCTCAACCCATGGCACATGTTTGTCAGTTCTGGAAGACCTCTCTCTCTTCCATCTAAATCTGAAATACTCTAAGTCTCCATTCTTTCTCTGAATCTTGACTCCCTCTGAGTCTATATAATATTCAGAGCCATCTTTTCCCTTTGTGTGTGATGATTTCCTCTAAAGTCTCCTATGAATGGTCCTGGGGAGTTTGTTCCTCCCTACTGGATTGTGAGGGTTGACTCCCTATGAACTCTAGCTCCTTCTGAGCTTGTACTCGGTGGGGTCTCCTGCCTCACCATCGGTGGAACCATCTTCTCCTCATGATATGGCTCATCAATGTTGCATCCTGTAAATTTTCATGGGACCACACTAGTCTCTTCTTGGTTACTGCAATGATTTTGGGTAGGCCTTTCTGGCTCTACTAACTCTTCCTGATGATTTGAAGAGTGATCAAATGCACTAGAGGGATTTGTTCAGTCATCTTTGGAGCCTTTTTCTCCTTACAATCAATCTCCATATGAGATACTTTGTATCTCGCAAAAGTACCCTTCTTTTTCTTCTTTTTCTTTGGTACATGGATGTATATGGTTGTGTATACAACTTATTATCTGGATAGTCTTCTCCATGTCTCAAACTAGAGACCATCTAATATGGTTTCTCCTACAACCATCACTATATCTTCCCTCAGAGTTATCACCCGTGACATTCCCAGAACAAGGACAATAAAGATTAAATAATGGACAAGAATAATACTCTTATATTAATAAAAACAAGAACGGGAACAATAATCGCAGTAGCTCCTTCTTAGAGCTATTTCTTGTGACTTTCCTGGAACAAGAGCCAAAATAAAAATACAATAATAAACAATAGGAACAACACTCTTCTAGTGTTGTGATCAATCATTCCTCAATGGTAACCTTCCCAGAACAAGAAAACAAGAAAAAAAGTATAATAAAATTTTCATAAGAACATATCTATGTCAATAAGAATAAAAGGGCAATCTCATGGTAATCATTATATTATTACCAAGGTGACCTTCCTGCAAGTAAAACAAGAAGTATCCCCTAGAGGATATGTTAGTTCATCTTGCGACCAAGTAAAATAAGCATTTATATTAGTAGTACTCACATGCTGCCATGTATTCATTGTATCTAGAAGTAATAGAACCTTTCAAGGATTGTTGTCACAACTAGTAATGTAGAAATTATCAAACTTGATATGTGCAAATTGGAAACTTATTAATTTAATCAATCAAACCTAGAACCTTGAGTCTTATCTTCAAGAACGAGTGTTGTTGATTTTCTTCTGAGTCCCTTTCACTCAATATGACAAGTATTGTCTTCAACCTGTCCCCTATACTTAAGACAATATGCTTTCTTGACAGAAATCTGAGTTAGAGAATATAATGCAAATAAACTCTAAAATCTCAACCTTAATCAATCTAATACTTTGATTAGAGTTAACTTATAACTTTAACTTTGAACAGAGGTTACTATAACTTCAATAGATCAAAATATAACTAGATGTTCATAAGATTACAATAATTCCATAACATCTAGAGGCATATGAAAACAATCAAACTTGGAGTGCATTGTTCCTCTAAATGTGTTAGGTATGAGATCCCTCTGGATTTACGATTTTTTTTTGGACAAAAGATCCCTTCTCCTACAAATACCCTTAAGATAATGATACAATTTAAACATATATAAGTGCATACCTCTGACAACAATGACACCATTCGAAAACAGTGACAAGCAATGACAAGCCCAAAAATTTCAAGGTTCTCCAACTAGCAATCTGAAGATAGTTGGAGATGCACTAGGGTAAGGCGCACTAGGACAACCAAAGCTAGTCCCAATAATTCACAGAAACTTTCATTGCAACTGGTACTACAACTGGTGTTGGCACTGTAACTGGCACTACAATTGGCACAAAGAAACTGGCACTGCAAACCTAGGGTTTTATGGGGAAACCCTAATTTCTCAACTTCAGAAATTAGCAAATCTGATCCGGGGAAGAGATGTGCCCTACTTAGGCGATCTTCTTAGTGGGTTTAGGAATTTCTCAATGAGCTTGACAATGGGGGAAACTGAGGTTCTTCTCTGATACCATGTTGAAATTTTGGTATGTCTGTTTAACCATAGACAATGTCACATCATGGTCACCCAACCATAGGCATTCAGATATGCCACACCCGAGCACACTAACCTTTAATTAGAATAATTCTGGAAATCCTACTCCAAAACCAACAGATAAACCCTTGTTGCTAACTGCAACAACAACTCAAGACATGTAAAGTGCTCCTTCTCCAAGGGTAGCACACAAGAGAGAGAGAGAGAGAGAGAGAGAGAGAGAGAGAGAGAGTTTCTATATCCATAGAACAAGTACCATACACAACTACAGTAGTTGCAACTGCACTACTCTCTTAGAATTGTGCCAGCTTAGCAAGAATATCACCAAGAGTATCACCAAGAATGTCACCAAGAGAATCACCAAGAATGTCACCAAGAGAGAGACCAAGACCAAGAGATAACCATGTGCCCTTATTCCTCCTTGCAACTGCAACTCTTCACAATACTTGCACTCTGACTATGTGTACAAATGAGCTAAAATGTCCTCTATTTATATTAATCTATCTAGTGACTTTTCTGTCTAGGCCGACCTAACTTTCTAGTAATTATATGCTATGTTTATCCTTTTCCTGTGGAGCTGACTTTTATTTTTGGAAGATAATATTCTAATATTATTTATTATGCTTGGCCTACTTGAATTCTAGGGTTTCCACACATCTATTTAATGGTTCAATTGCTTCCAGAATATTCTATTCTAAGTCATAGGTTACACGTGGAGGTTAATACCTCCTGCAACTACCAAAACATCAACACAAAGTCCGCCAACACAATATTCAACAACACAACCGACAACCAAGGTGACGCTCCTCACACAGGAAAGAGATAGGAGGCGAGTGGACAACCAAAAGAGAAATCGGTTTTCCTACCACTAATCCAAGTTAGCACATGCCACATCCTTACTAAAATAACATAGTTGTCGACTAGACGAGATGGTGCAAAGCCCCCTTCTCTCCTAAGGGTTAGGCAACCTCCCGGTCTAGGATCAATCAAGATATTGAGTCTGATTGACTCTGCGGGTCTCTGCTAGACCCCAAACCCACTTACACATGTCCTTTCTCCAAATGCACAGGTCGTATGAGACCCGCGGCTTCTCTCCTAAGCGTTGTTCGAACCTCAACGCTAAACGAGATCTAGCTCTTCTCTTCTAAGCCCTTTCTCCCTTGTGACCATTGGCGGTGACCACACGCTCGAATGAAAGGTGCATCACAATTTCGCGTTTCGCAACCCTGGGAGTGCTGCTACCTCCTTTCACCCGATAGCTGAAATCGCGATGACCCGAGATCTATGGTCCAGATATTCCCTTGATTGACAGTTGTGATCAAGTCGATGTTTCACGTTTCACGACTTCAGAGTTCCCTTGCCTCCGTTCTCCCGATAGCCAAAATCGCGATGGCACTAGATCAACGGTCCAGGTCTCTCCTCAGAACTGACGGTCACAATGATTTCAGGGCTTCGCATTTCAAAAAATAGAAAGACTTGTCACCTTCAGTCCTTCAATCCTCGAAATGTCGATATTTCACCCTGGAAAATCAACGGTCCATATCTCTCTTCGATCCAACGACTCAGATCAAGTCGTGGATTCGGGCTTTGCGAATTCTTAGTGCTCCGCCCTTTGAATTCTCCACAATGCGAGTCAGTGAAACGTTGATCATTCGCCACGCGTCCCTCTTGATGGACGGTTCTGATTCTCTAGCATTCAGGTTGAACGATTGAGATATTTTCCCCCTTGTGCTTATGCTATCTTCAAAATTAGAAGATCTTCTGGGTGTTCAAAGGTTTCGAACCTTTGCTCCTTCGGCGAATCTGATTCTTGGATCTCTTTAACACTTATGAAAAGTGTTATTCCTCCTGAGCTTGGTCTTCTGAAGACTTCGACTTCCCGCGCACATCTTGCGTTTCAGGGATTCGATAACTCAGATTCTGAAGGATTTCTCGAAGAGAAATTCCTCTTTCCTTCCTGGCGTTCTCCTTTCCTGACTCTTCAACGCTTAGTCAAATCTCAGATCTGTGCACTCCTTGCATAAGATCTTACGCAAGGTTTTGGGTTCTTGCGGATGATTGTGCACTCCTTGAACCAATCTCTTTTCACTCCTTGCAAAGGGAAAATTTTGTGTCATCTCTTCTGATCTTTGGAACCGAAACATATTTTGTCAACACACTCCTTGTGTTTTGTGTGCACTCCTTGCACTACTTCAACAGAAGAGAAACAATTGAAACGTATCCTAACATTCACAGTTCCATCTACTCAAGATGATATTGATTCATTCATTCATGAAAACATAGTGCACAAAATTGCAAACAATGTTCACACCATGCATTGGATCAATTTTCCTCTGTTCTATTCATAAGTGAAAATGGCTACAACTGTGATTCCAAATAAAAAATGAAAACTAATATTTTTCTCCTATCTCCTATTATGTTGATTAGCCTCATTCGACGTACAAAACCTCTATTTATCAGACGGTTCTTAGGGTTCCCCCCTGGCTACTTGCCTACTCTAAAAACTTGACCTAACGACTATCTGGACCAGTCGCATTCCAGAGCATAGTGGAATCTCCCACTTCGCTCGCAATCACTTCAAGCGTGCCTCAAAATACTTTTCTGGCGCTAAGTTAAGGAGGATTTCAAAATATCGACTACAACTGCCAGCGCTGAGGTCTCGTACAGATTCCCAGACGTTGATAGGTTATGCTCCGCGTGCTAGTGAATGATGCTCCTGCATCATACTCCCCTTGACAAAAATTTATGGACTCCTGTCCATGAGCTCCTGCACTGAATTTCCATGCTTTTGGATAGCAACTTCGTTTTCCCAACTGGCATCCTCTATTGGGTGTCCCTTCCACTTGACCAGATATTCAAAATAGGTCTTCCTTCTGGTCCTCTTTCCAATCCTCTGATCAACAATCTTCTCCATCTGTGATTTTTTTTCTATAGGCATTTGTTTCTCCCATTGAATCTTCTCTTGATCTTCTTATCCCTATGTGTCATCTTTCCTGTAAGGGTACAGGTTTGAAACATTGAATATGAGCGATATGCCCACATCATCTCGCAACTCAATCTCATAGGCGTTTGCATAAAACTTCCTCAAGATCTCACATGGCCCTATCTTCTTCATCTTTAGCTTGTTATATGTCCCCCTAGGGAACCTTTCCTTTCTGAGATGTGTCATAACCTGATCTCCTACTTCAAATTGAAGTTCTTTGTGATGTTGATTAGCTTTGCGCTTGTACTCCTAGTTAGAACTCTACAACTGTCCTTTGATCTGGCTATGGCACCTTTGCATTTCTGCAGCAAAATATTCTGCTTCAGTGCTCCTGATCTCACTCTGTTCCAAGTCACTCAACTCAGATACTCCCATGGGTTGCATTCCATACAATATTTGGAATGGGCTCTTTTCAGTGCTCCTGTTTGGTGAGTCATTGTAGGCAAATTTTGCTTGCGGCGGAATCTGATCCCACTGATTATGGTGTTTAGTGACCAGACTCCTCAATAAGTTTCCCAAACTTATGTTCACCACCTTCATCTTCCCATCCTTCTTAGGATGATAAGATGAGATGAAGGAAAAATTTGTCCCCAAATTCTTCCATAATGTTCTCCAAAAGTGACCAACAAATTTGGTGTCTCTGTCTGAGACAATGCTTCTGAGTAGGCCGTGAAGTCTTACAACTTCCTTGAAAAACTGATTTGCAACATGTGTTGCATCACTGGTCTTCTGGCATGGGATAAAATGTGTCATCTTTGAAAATCTATCCACCACCACAAATATGGAATCAAATCATCTTTTTGTTCTTGGTAGTCCCAACACAAAATCCATGCTTATTGTATCCCAAGGCCTCTCTGGTATTGACAATGGTTGATACAATCCAGTGTTTTTTCTTTTCCCTTTTGCATGTTGGCAGATTCTACATCTGTTCACAAACTTTATCACTTATGTTCTCATACTTGGCCAATAGTATGAACTACTCAATTGTGCAAACGTTTTATCATGGCCGAAGTGTCCAGCCAATCCTCCACTATGCTTTTCTTTCAAAAGATTATCCCTCATTGATCATTTTGGTATGCACAACCAATTTCCATTGAACAACAATCCCTCTTGAATCATGTACTCTGTCCACTAGCTTGTGTCTCTCAGCACAGGGTTCACACATGCTTCGTATGCTTCCTTGAAATTTGTATCATCACAATACATGACCCTAAGGTGTTCAAACCCCAAGGTCTTCACCTGAAATTCCTGCAGAATCAAACATCTCCTTCTTAATGCATCAACAACCTTGTTAGCATTCCCAGTGATATGTTTTATGACAAAAGTAAAATTCTGAATAAACTGAACCCATTTTTCATGCCTCTTATTCAATTTTTCCTGTATGGTTATGAATTGTAAATCCTGGTTATCGCTATACAAGACAAATTCTTGTGGGACAAGATAATGTCTCCATTTCTTCAAGGCTTGAATTATGGCATAAAACGCCTTGTCATATGTGGAGTATTTTCTCTTGGTCTCATTCAGCTTCTCACTAAAATAGGCAACAGGTCTATTATCTTGACACAAAATTGCTCCTATTGCAACTCCACTTGCATCACATCTCACCTGAAATATCTTTTCAAAATTCGGCAAGACCAGAATTGGTCGTTCTGTTATTTTCTCCTTCAGTATATTGAATATCTTCTCGGCTTCATCTGTCCATTTAAAAGACTTGTGCTTCTTCTTCACTGTACCATCATTGGTGCACAAATTCCACTGAATTTTCTGATGAACTTCCTATAGAAGCTCGCTAATCCATGGAAGCTCCTCACCTCAAACATACTCCTTGGTGACGACCATTCTTTGATTTCTTTCATCTTCTCTAGATCCATCTTTAGTTCATTTGAAGAGATCACAAAACCCAAATAAATGAGTTTAGTCTTCATAAAAGAGGACTTCTTCAAGTTTATCAACAACTTCTCCTGTTGTAGCCTCCTCAGCACTAATGGCAGGTGCCTCAAATGCTATTCTTTAGTCTTTCTAAAGATCAGTATATCATCCAGATACACAACCACAAACTTGCCAATGAAATCTTTCAGTATTTAATTCATCATCCTCATAAAATTACTTGGGGCATTTGTTAAACCAAATGGAATAACAAGCCACTCATACAAACCTTCATTTGTCTTAAAGGTTGTTTTCCACTCATCACCTTCTCTCATCCTGATTTGGTGATATTCACTTTTCAAATCTATTTTGGAAAAGAAATTTTCTCCACTTAAGCAATACATTAAATCATCCATTCTGGGTAAAGGAAATCTATACCTGATGGTGATATCATTAATGGATCTTGAGTCTATACACATTCTCCATCCTCTATCTTTATTTGGACTCAACACAATTGGTACTGCACATGGACTCAAGCTCTCTCTGACCAAACCCTTGTCTAACAATTCCTGGACTTGGTTCTTCACTTCCTCTTTCTCTCAAGGTGTCAACTTGTATGTTGCTTTGTTTGGCAGACTTGCTCCTAGTATTAAGTCAATATGGTGATTGATACTTCTAATGGGTGGAAATGAGTTAGGCATCTCATCCACCACTATGTCAGCAAAATTATCCAACAATTCATGAACTTATTTATGAAAATCCTCCATCGAAGTACTTGTAAGGATAACTCTAGGCTTCCTTACCACAACAAACTGCATCTCATGTTCTTCCTTGACTTATTTCAGGAGTTCCTTCCCACTCATGAGAAGTATGCTTGTGTTGGCCTCCTCTTTCACTCTCTTCTCCTCTATTGGCAGCAACATGTGTGTCCTACCATTCTTCTTTAATGTGTATGTATTCTTCCTCCCATCGTGAATGACATTCCTATCAAACTGCCATGGTCTTCCCAACAGAATATGACATACATCCATGGGAATTACATCACATAGAATTTCATCTCTGTAACAACCCTAGCTGAACAAATGTGAAGGATTATTAAGTAAAAAAAATTTAATTAGGGGATTAATCGTCTTAATATGGTACTAATTAAACAGGATAGGTATAATAAAACTAATTAAATAATTATTGATTAATTAATGATTGCAATTTGATTAATTAATTGATTAATTAACTACCTATTACATTTAATAACTTGAGTATTAAATTTAATAAATTAATAAGTTATATAGTTAAATTGAAAGGTTACGTACACCACAAGGAATAACTTATTAATTGCGGGAGGATGAAATAATAAAGGAAAGGATAAGGGGCATTAACGAGGGGTGGGTAAGGAAGTAAAGGCATGAGTTGGTGAAGGAGGAAGAAGGAGGGAAGGAGGTTGACGAGAGGGGGATTCTACGGGAGGTTGGGGGATGGATGTTGGGAGCTCTGGGATTTGCAGTGAGAAGTGATATTTTGGGAGTGGGATTGTATCAGTGCACCAGGGTTGCTGGAGGTTTTGGGCACGGGGGCCAGGATATCCATATGATATCCTGGAGCTAGGAAGCTACCTAGTTGGCAAGGTGGAACTAGGTTTTTGGGCAGTGTTTTACGGTGCAGCAGCGGTCAAGAAGGCATTTGGACAACGGAGGGCCATTAGCATCAGGTTCAGGTATTTAAGATTTTGCATTGTTTTTAAACTGTTACAAAAAATTTATTATGTGTTTATAAATTTATAAATGCTTAGGTGCTCAATTAAAAGAATTATTGAATCTTGTTTGAAATCAGGTAGATATATTGTTACAGTTTATGTAATTATTTGACGTAAAGTCTATTCGGCTCCTACACATGGTATCGGAGCGTCTTAGTTCTAAATCTGGGCCTATGGGCCAAGTTCCCGAAACTCCAATCCCTAACTCCAGCTAGGCTTAACCTGCAAACAAAACACATAAATTTTAATAAAAATAAAATAAAATAAATAAATGCAATACAAATTTACTGAAGTAAAACAAGAAACTAAGTGTTGTTACACAAACCACCTCTTGAAGCACGGCCTATCTTAATTTTAGCTGGCCAAAATTCCGACCAAACCACACTGCATAGAAAGAGGAGGTCATTAGCTTTCCCAACAAAGTTGCTTGTTTAGGACTAAAACAATGATTATCAAATATACACGAAAAGAATAGAGATTGCACAATATTTCTTAATCAGTTACCACCATAAGATGAAACGCATATCACCAAACCAAAGAGGAAGGATGATTCCTCACGCTGATAACATACAGTTAAACTAGAGGCAAAATACAAATTAACAGAAGGCAAACAACCACATATTTGGTCCTGCAATAAGAGAGTGAATGAATATCAGAAGATTCAGACAAACACTGGGAATACAACCAAATATATCGCTAAACTGTAGAAGGCACCTACATTCAGATGGACAGTTAATTTCATGAAAGACAAATCTGTGACCAAGATGTGGATGGTCAGGAAAAAAAAAAAAGGCTAAAATTTAGTTAAAACTAAGATGGGTGAGATTATTTAAATGAATATTGACAAAAAAAAATCGGAACTAAACCATGAAGACAAATATAGAACCCTCAGAGAGATGTATATCTTTGTAGAGCTAGCTAGACAGAAATCTATTGTGTCCATTATTGAAAAATAAACTAGTGCCCCCTTCTTCTTTTTTTATCCCTGAGCTCCAGCGAATAAGCTTTAAGTTGTCTCCTTCGAAAGAAGCATATTCCATCCATTCAACTATTTTCTTTGCTGCATTATTAATCTCTGTAGTCTATATGCTATTAGTAGATAACTAGTATAAGTGAATAATAAGTACTAGCCATAAGATAAAGGGATTCTATTTACATTTGAGCACGCTGGGAAACTCTTTTTTGAACTTGATTGAATAACCCACATTTGAAAAGTTATTTTTTATTAATAATAAAAAACGGGTACTGAGAAGGAGCGAGGATACGAGCCGCTCCTCCGACCACCGGGAGCGGGAGGTTTTCCTGATTTTGTCCCAACGAAACAGTGTGCCTGCTCTGAACCGTGACCGAATTAAACCTGTAGCAAAACCAGAGGCCTTCTAACAAACAATTAGCTGACCAATAAAAGTAAAATTTACTAAAATATGGGAGTAAATGGCTAAAATATAGAGGGATTTAAGATGCGTAGATAGATGCAAAAGTCAGA
>WSFP011522694.1:0-12433 GCA_009831015.1 Picea engelmannii | reverse complement strand
TTAGCTAATGAATTTTTAGATTAGAATTTGTCACATTAAAAGTAAATAAAGCATGAATGTACCAAACCTCCATCTAGACTGCTACATTTTTCTCCCCTTTTCAATTGGTACATGAAATAGAAGAAATGTTGCTAATTTTGAATATGAAATTCCTTCTCTTAAACTTGAAATTGAGCTCCTACTTAACTCTTCAACGAGAGAGTAATGCCTTGTTTATCTAGAACATTTAGATGAATGTTGTTAAGATATTGCAACAATAAATGAGGTTTACAAGAAATGAGTCAAATCTCAATATGCTAGAAATGTCTTCCCTCGTTCCTTTATAGAAGGAGGCCTAATTCTTGCTTATGATTAAGATCCAAAGAAAATTTAGGTGCAGGAAAATTTGAACCATTATGGCATGGTCACGGGGCTTCACCTTGTTGACCAATATCTTTTCACGTTCAATCATAAAGGGGGTTTTTAAATTGTGAAAAATAGAGTCAATATATTATAGGTATTGGGGGGGTGGGTAGGGGGTGGGGTGCGGGAGAGTTTAAAGGTATTGGGGGGTATAAAAAGGAGTATTTGGTAAAAATAGATGATATCTAGTAAAAATAGGGGTTATTCTTATTAGAAATATGCATTGGGAGGGAGGTTCAAAAAAATGATTTTGGGAGGTGTTTATCAATATCTAGTCAAATTAGAGGTATTATTTAATATCCCACGAATGTAGGTGCTATGTCATAGGTTAAATGAGTGGAGACCTTGTGGGCATGACCCTTACATTGTTAAACATGTTCTGTGGAAATAAGCTTTATGAGTTGATTGACTATGAAGGAATTCCTCTGCCCACAAATATGTTGTAGACCACCTGTACAACCTGCTGATGTCACCTGTACTGCTGCTGAAGTTAGCCTGTATGGACCTGCTCCTGTAGAGAAACCTTGTACGGATGTACGTGTCTGTCCCTTCTGCAACTCACGTACATACATGATTGTTCACACTACAACTCGCGTACATATACAATTCACCTTCCTGAAACCCATGTACATACATGATTCATATTCCTGTAACCTGAGTACATACACGACTGTGCCCACTGCAAACCAGGTACATGTATGGAAACCTGTATCGACACTTATGTACAATTCGCTCGATTTATTCCTTCCTATGCCATATTTTCCATAGTTACAGACATTCCTTGCTGAGATCACCAAGCTCTTTGGCACAAGTGTAGACTCACTTATACCAACTCCATCATGTCTCCACACACTCTACACCATATGAAATGTCACAATGACCTCTCTCCTTTATATACAAGTCTTAGGGGTCAACATAGAAGCCCCTCCATAAGTCAACATCAAATTAGATTTTCTTGTGGGTGTGAAACCCCAACACAAACCCACAAATGCCATCACCAAACCCATGAATCCCTTGTTTCATTCCAAAGGCGGTTTTCACCAAACTAAGAGTGTAATGTAGTGCCCACAACAATTCTCACATGCCCAACACATAGGGCACGTGAGAATAACTGACCGAAGCTACAAAAATCAAATAGATGGTACAAGTGAAATATGTAGTTGGATTGATGTGAACCTCTAAAAAATGAACAAGTATAAAATGATCCCATAACAAAGTATTGCTTCCTCCCATTCTTGCAATATGTTAGATGAGTCTTTAGGTTGGTTAACAATGTTGTGCTCTAGTAAAAAACCTCAAGTGTGAGACATCTCACAACATAGTGCATATGTGGCTGTGATGCTAAATGTGGTGAGGCAAAACTTGGTGCTCAAGTGATGGTTTAAAGGATCATGTGAAACTAATGATCGACATCATCCCTTACGGGGATTTAGTTTTTGACCTTGTTTATGCTAACAAAATAGTACAATTACATGCCATAATCCTATGAGCCAATATTCCATCTTCATATTGCCCCTCATGTTGGCACACTAAAAGAAATTTAGCAAGCCACACTACTAGAGGGAATAAATTAAAGTCTCATATTGTAAGGTACATATATGATTGACCTATTTCACCCTCTCTTTCCAATCTCACAAGTTCATCTTCTTGTAGCCACAAAAAAATATAAAGAAAATTAGTGGCAATAGTAAATTTTTTTTTTTTGGTTATTTGGGGGTGTGCCCATGGCTTACACTGGAAATAATTGCAGATGCATATGGGTGGTATTTTACTCACGCCAAGGTAGGTCCTTCATTTTGTGTGGGAATAGAAGGCCCCTCATAGATGTGAAAACCCACACATCGATAAGGTCTATCACCATCGAAAAAAATCAAGAAATTCAAAAGAAAATAGATAAAATTGAAGGGCATGAGATGATGACTTACTTAGTTGGAGTGGATCTGGAAATGACTATATGAATTTTTCGGACTCGACTTTGCAAGTTTTGAGATTTTGACTAGTTTTCTAAACAAGTTTGAAATTCCTATGCAAAAAGTAGCAAATGAATTACTTTTACCCTATTTATTTCCTTTTTACTCAAATATATTGTGGAAAGGACACATTTTGACTATAGAATAAGACATATGTTCTTACTAAATCATTAATTGGATAAATTCAACCTCAAGAAAACACTCATTTATGTTTACAAAAGAGAATGGTGTTCAAATTAGATATTTTTATGGTGTTGATTTCAATTGTGACTTTAACTTATAAAGCTAAAACTAGGATATAGTGATAGGTTTTACAACTTTCATTATGTGTTTTGCCATCTTTTGTGCTCTAATGACTTAGGGTCGAACTTTTCAAGTCAAGGCATTTAATCATCCTTCATTCATTTCACACTAATAGTTGTATGGTACTGTCTATTTAACACTAGTCACCAAAGTTAGCATCATTTTTTCCTTTTTGGTAGCAATGTTGAGTTTTCTTGTAGGCTCAAGAGCCTAGATAGTCCCTTAAGAGTTTGAGAATAAGTTATATTCTTCACACTCATATTTTTCTAGCCATACCTTGAGGTCTCCCATTTTTATGGTTTGATTGTGTTGCTTTTCTTGTTGTTTCTTTCCCTTCTTTACCTAATTCTCTATTGCAATTTGATTTGTTTTGTTCACCACCTTGGTGATGTTTTCTATCGCTTTCCCTTTCTATTTTATATTTCTCTTTTCAAACTTGCATTACCCTAGAGAAGATACACTTATGAGTGTCCACAACCTTCTTGATGGATTTTACTTATTTCTTGCCTAGGTATGTTTCGTGCACTTGAAACTTAGTCTCTTACCCTCTAACACTTGTCTCCTCCACTATATTTTAGAATTATTTTATACGCTTTTATAATATGAAAAAAACAATAAAATTAAATAATTTTAAAAAGAGTGTAAGTAGTGGAGGCAGGGCGAGGGCAAAGGATTGAGATATTTTTTGTCATTTTATGAAGTTTGGAAAGTGTATGTGTCACCCTTGAAAAAATCACCTAGTTCGAGTCCATTATCTCTACTATTGGGAATTAATACTCCATTAGGATTTTCATGATCATTTTGAGTTCATAATCAAACTCCTCTTGATTGGTTAGTCTTCCATTATTTTATTGAGTTGTACCCCAATGCCTCCCACATTGATGGTTTATATCACTAGTGTCTTTCTGGTGTCAATTGCCACCTAAGTCATCCATATGTAATGTTATTGTTCAAGGGAAGTTCTGAGTTGATAACCTTTGTGGGACATTCCTCAGTTTCCTTGATAATCCATGTTAGTCATTCCCTTACTAAAACTAAATGGAGAGACCTAAATAAAACACAAAGAAAATACATAAGTCTAAACAATCACATGCACAAGGGATTTTCCATAGAAACCCTTTATCGGGAAAACTGAAATCAAATAGATATCTATTTATACCTTGGCGAATATCGCTAAGCTGACCAAGCGAGGCACTTTACAATGGAAAAAACAACTCATTTAAATAGACTTCATTTCATGCAAACACCATGGGCCCATAAACTACCTATAGTAAACTCATTATTGATCAAATCAAGGATAACCTGAAACTATCATTGACAGAGTCAAGGTTAACCTAACATACCCCACTTTAAAATTGACTTGGGATAAACACCTACGCTCTTCAATGTTTATAACCAAGTATCCTAGATAACAACATGCTCCCCTCTTAATTTTATCACCTAGATATACATCTTGACCTTACAATGATGAACCACAAAATCATGGGTGCACATGCTTAATGGTCTTATATCAATATTCCTATTTACATATGATTAATTCCAATTCCAAAAAATTCCCACCACTGCATGCTTGAGCATATAATGCTATGAAACATCAACCTGTTTCATTTCTAACACCAGTCATGCTCCAAATACAGTTCCATGTACTGCATACCTCTGAAATTTATTATGTCAGTATCTCTTAGCATGGATCACAAACCCATGGCCAAGATAATCCAAAGGCCTCTTAGAGAGCGTTTGATGGGCATAAAGGGTGTGAGGACCCCTGCAAAACACTTTTACTCTTATAAGCACAAATAATAAAAAAATGCTTCCTTTAAAAAAAAACCCAGTAAACAAGAGTCCAAAGAGTTTTGAGCCTTGGTATAATATACTAATACAATAAATATTTTCCATTGCACCTACAATACATATTTTGAATCTTTAGAAGGAAAACAATTGATCCCAACGGTCAATCAACCCATTTCCTATGCTCTGCTTGTAATATGCATGAAGGTTACCTCAAACACAACCCAAAATCATAATGGCACCTTTTCTTGACTTATGATGTTGCTATCTATGATCATTTCCATCCTTATCCTCAAAGGATGATTTTTCCAATGAATTTTTTGTCTTTTCCATTCTAGATTTAACAAGGGTGCACTTAACCTAACCTCCATTTAGTCAACCACATGCTTTAATTTGTTGCTTTCACACTTTATCATTTAATTTCCAATGCAATTTTACTACTTCTTCATCTCGACTACAAATATACTTCTTCGTTTCATGAACAACCTCTATCCTTGAAGGCTATATTCATTGGCATCAATCACATGAACCAAAACTCTCATACATGTTCTAAATGAATTCTTGGAAACAATCTTTGGATAGTCTAGTAAATCCATACACTCACAAACCAACTCTAATTGTAGTACCGAATTTCATTCTCTAAGCCACTATGGTAGCATAGTTCATGACCTCTCCTCTACCAAAAATCATACATCTAACATCTCCCACACAGGTGATTTACATTAGGAATTTATTCCATGAAAAACCCAAGAATTCCATCTTTGCCACTAGTAGTCAATATCCATGCTTGTGAAGAATACATTAAAGCACATCTTAAAGCACCAATCAATTGACATTGTTAGAAAAATATGGTTGTGCATGAAAACAATTTGACACCAATGATAGCCTCATATGCTTGTATCAAGCAATACTAGTCTCCCATACATGCAAGGCCATGTATATCTACAATGACACACACCCTCAATACATCACGCTAGTAGATATTCAAGAACCATAAATCTTTACAAAATCGAATAGATATCTCTTAAGCTCAATCTAGCAACAAATCCACCCACAAATAATAGATTTGATAGATCCAATTAGATATACACTCAATCTCAACAAATATACACTCTTCCTTGTAGATCCAAGCAATTCTATGCAAATCCAAGAACTTAAAAATAATATCTGCAGATTCAATTAACATATCCATGTTTTTACAACATGTTCCATGACAAAAAACACGTGCATCTCAGGAAAAATAATGGCACAAAATTCCACACCTACACTATTCCTAGCATTAGATCACTCTTGCTAGAGAGTCCAGGTAAAACTAGCTCTAATACCATATTAAAATTACATGGAGATAGATAAATAAAACATAAAGCAAATATACAAATATCAACAATCACATGGACAAGAGATTTACCCTAGAAACACTTTGTTGAAAAAATTGGCACCAAATATATATCTATTATTACCTTGGAAAATCTAACAAAGATGACCAACTGACACACTTTAAAATGGAGACAAGAATCCATTTAAATGGATTCATTACATATGAATATCATGGGCCCGTAAACTACCTATATCAAACCCATTAATGACCATATCAAGGTTAAAATTAAACTCTCTTTGACCGAGTCAAGGTTAACCTAACATCCATGAGTCAAGTCATTCTCAGTTTACTTTCACATCTAATGCATTTATCTTGTTCCAATTTTGAAGGATTAATCACTACCTTCTCATTTGTGGGTTTACTCTTATCAACTGTAGCACACTACTCTGGTAGATAAACCTAGGGATCAATTGCACCCTATACTTATTTTCATCATTAGTCGATTTCCTTACATTCAACCAATGAAATTCATTAATTGTTGTTGCGTGAACGGTTTCCCTGTGTTTGGCATTAATACATCTATTCACATAACAAGATTCATGATATACGTTGGGTTCCATTTTCATCATTGGTGGAACACATTTCCTTTGACAATGAATTTCATTATCTATAATTGATTAGAGGGTCTTTTTTAATCTATGTTTTTTTTTTCATTTGGAACAAAATAAAGTTGTAGTTGGTGGTATGCTCTCTCGTAGTTACTATTAAAGACATCGAATCATTCATCAATTCCTAATCTTATATCATGTCGGTTAATGTAGAAATCATTATGGCCTTCCTTCCAATGCCAAATATCTTCCTATTGACTTCATCTCATTGTTTTGGGAACAATATCTAGAAACCATTTAAGTACCTTGGGGCTTGTAGTCATTAGTGGCAAGTTACCTTGCACTCAACAATGGGTTTTCATCATTGACCCCTTATCAATTGATTCTAGTAAGTGTTCAATAAAAACACATCTATTCACATTTGTTAGAATGTACTAAATACCTTTATGCCCTTTATCATTATCAATGGGTTGCCTCACGTCTAGCAATAATATACATCAATGACATTGACTAGATGGTTTCTCCTATGTTTGAATTCATTACATCTATTCACACGGTGCAAATCCGTACATTGCTACAGATATTGGTTGAATACCTTATACTTGGGTGGAATTCCTCATTGGTGCCACTACCTGATTTTCTTACACTACCACACCCTATATTGCAATGGTAATATGGATGACTAAATTTTTTACTTTATAGTTCTAGTTATTCTTCAGATGCACACTAAGACATAGATCCATTGTGTATTTTTTTATGGCTATGATCTTAATTTGCATGGATCCACTATGCATTTCTTCGTGGCCATGATCCTATAACTTATGTATTACATGGATTCACAATGTGCTTGATTGATAGCCATGCCACCGAAGCATGGGTATGTCAACCTTGGGAAAGATGGTTTTTAATATTGTATTTCTATTTGTAGGTGATTGTCTAATCCCAAGTCTGTTGGGATCCTCCTTGATTTTCTAACAAACTCACACATTTATTTATAATGCATTTCAACCATCAGTTTCTCTTCTACCCTCATACATTTGGGGGCATCTGGCCTAACTTTATTTGTCATCCCTGACATGCACTGCTGATCCAATTGGTGAAATCATTATGTGAACTGATGTTTATAACTTTGAGTCTTCTAGGGCCTCTTTTGGACAATCCCTCCTTATTCCCATGACCTAATGTTCAAAAATGTGTAGGCACACGTATATTTCCTTGAAGCAAACCATGGGCATTTGTGTTATGCCAAACAGAAACCTGCATGCATCCTCAAATGAATTAAAAATGTATAAAAGTATGATTTCTACAGGTTTTGAGTGGGGTGAATGGGGGTATACACTTGTACATCCTCAATTTCAATCCTAAACCACATGGATGGATTTATTTAAGTATAGTTAGAAGGTCCATAGATGAGAAGGGTTAGTATGACCAACCCTTGGAATATTAGGAGAAGGAATTGATCCTAATACATTTTCTTTAAGAGAAAACCCTATTTATTTCTTTGCAAAATTGATCTAGATCACTTAGGGTTATTCAAATCCACCTTTGGCTCCCATTTTGAATGGTTATCTAAATCCTTGAATTGAGTGAGAGTTTGAATGAGGTCAAGGTAGGATGAACCTAGGCTTGGGTGAGTAGGTCGCAAGCTACATGGATACATATTCAATATTTTTACAAACTTCCATTTTTTTATAATATAAATATATCTTCTTCCCCGACACCCAACCCCTCAACACAAAAAAAATAAATCTATGTTAATTTGTGTTCAATTGCTAATGCACATTATTCATATGGTTAAATTAGCAAATTTGTTTTCCTGTTAATAGTAGGTTAATTGCATCTAAATATATATTTATGATTTTAATCTATTATTAAAAGAAAGAGTAAAGATATTTTGAGTTTGAGTGTGTACGTATTGAGAGAATATGGGTGTAGAGGATTTGACCTATTAACAAACATTGTGAAGACAAGGAAGAACTAGCCACCAAGAGGTATTCTATCTCTCTTTTGTCATAATTCTTCATTTTCATTTGATTCCAAATTGATCACTAAATAATTTGTCATCTATTTTGGTACTTTCTAAGTGGAAAAATTGGAGCTATTGACTTGTAGGGCCCATTTTAGGGGTAGGGCCTATTTTGGTGATTTGGGGTCCTAAAGCTTCTAAAGCTTATTTGAGGCATTAAACGACTATTTTGGGGGTCAAAACTTTGCATACAAAGTCCATAGCCTATAAATGTTGTTCTATACATCGAGAGATTTATATTAATGCAAAGATCACCTCAACAAAAGTTCTATGAGGAAGTTGTCTCTCACAAGTTGACCTATTTTGTTGAACGCCATGGCACTAAGTGGATGCCATACCATCTCCCATTACTCACACATGTGGAGCTAGTCATGTGTGGCCTTTTAATATGATTCTAGAGGGTCCAAAACCCTAACCCTAATCAAAAGTTGAGGCATGTAAAAACCATAACCCTAATCCTACATAGTTATGAAGACATGTTAAATATTGGATACTAAATAAAGGGGTTCCATTTTTGTTGTATTGATTACTAAACCATAGTTGAGCAGAGGAAGGGAGTGGGATATTGGAGCAACACATAAGAATTAGAATACCCTGCAACATCCATATAGGCCACAATGTCAATGTAAACTCCATAGTGAGTTCACTTTTCTTTGTATTTTCATTTCATATATGAGAAGAAAAGAGCAAGGCATAGTCCCCACCTTCTTGTTGGGTTTTCCCATATTGGATTTCCTAAGGAAAATATTGTGTTCATTGTGTGGATGTGGTATTTTTTTTTACCTTCTTATATTTTAGTCTCATCTTATTTCAATATTTTGATCACTAAGCTAGTAATATTAAATCTTAATCTTAAGAAAAACGTTGCATAACAAAAAGTTTGTAGAAAATTGTAAGATTTGTTGTGACGAACTGTTCTAATGGAATATCCATGTAAATTTAAAGATTAGCATTAATCCGATATAAGAAATAAGAAAGTTATCTACCCTTCTATGTCGACAATAAACCAACCTATCATTGGGGATAAATCTATTAGACCTACCTAATTTCCTTATAACACGGGCCTTCGATATTACAATTTATACCAAGCAATACCTAGAAGTAAAGTGTGTCCCATGAAAGGTCTTATCAATCATAATGTCAATTCTACATGAATATATGCGACTATAAATTTGGCATGATATTTAGATACCATCATATCAAGGAGAAAATCATCCGCACACTAAACAATGTCCTCAATCCTTTTCCCCCACTTAAGTAATCACACCTTTACGTAAGAATCTTGGTAGTACATTTAAAAACTACCTTTGTATGAACTCTCATAACATGTCTGAGTTATAAAATGTGGATTGCATGCTTGTCTGCAACATGGAATTTGTTCTAATACGAGATGCATACAAACACTTCGTTTGGATGTTTTACATCCCTACCATATTAATAGTTACAATATTTACAAGTTTGGACCAACTTGCAAATTTGATCATCCCATTGGATATTTGAGCTACAACGAGAGAATACCTTCAATAATTGATATTCTAGTTGGTTGTCATAGTCTTGTAATAAATATTAGAGGTTAAATTGATAAAGTACTTTGCATTTGGAAGCAAAATATGGTGTGAAATATTGGGGTTAACTAGCACATTCATGTTAATACGATTTATGAACAAAGTTTTACAAGGTGTGGTGCATCTCATTTGTTACAGGGCTTTGCCAGATTTATCTTGATCTTTATTTATTTTAATTTTTTTAATTGAAAGATTTATATTGCATTGAGTAAAAAACCACGACTTTTCTTGTACAATGAAGATTGCATAGAGATTGTAACACCCTAGTTTTGATCCCTGGATTAGAAATGTATAATTGTATATATATGATGAATGGACAAGGGCCAAGTTAAGTAATATGAAAACATTGTACATTGAAAATAATAAAATTAAATACACCATTGGTTTCATATGGATAAGGAAAAATTCATGCGGGGATAAGATTCTACAAGAGAGAGGGCTAAAAGCGGGTCCAAGGGGAAAATCCACATGCCTAGAATCTTATGTCACCTCCATAAATCATTTTGTTATTAAATATAATCCTGCCTTGACTTATTAAAATCCAAGCATTAATGCATGCAAGAGGTTGGTGGGAAAGTCATCTCACCTAGTTAAGAGAACATGGGCTAAGTACACTCATGATGGGAATTGTATCATTGAATGCATGTTAGAAGTGGGTGAAAGAGTCATTTCACCTAGTTATTGGAGCATGGGCTAGGTACAATATTTTTAGGGAACTGTGAGATTCAAGTATGCATGGAAGAAAAAGAATAGGAAATTCGAGTAGAGGGAGGGAGATGGTTTTTAGGAGAAATAAGAGAGTAAAAATAGAATTTTGGTACTGGGAAAGGGAGGTAACCATACTGTGTGTGAAAACAACCAAATTGAGTTGGGATTTACATTGTGAACTAGGTTTTTATGCCTATGATGAGATTTATGTTGAGAAATTACCTAAGAGCATGTGAAAATGTTGTTGTGAGCACTCATGTTACAACACGATTTCCTAGAGCCCCCAATTGAGAGATTCTTGGAAAGTTTGTGTTGGAGCCTTGGAGGGGATGAGGATTGTCTAAGGGAATGTGATGTAGAGAAGGAATTCCTATCCCTTCGGTTGTGCATGCTAATGGGGAAGAGAGATGGGTGGTTGGAATTGTTGTAGGAGTCATGTCATTGTAAATTTACTAGGTATTGGGTTGTTAAAGTGAACATTAGCCAACCATATGATCCATTCTTTTTAAAGACTCATAGCCCCAGCTTGGGAGTGACCCGTTGTTGAGAGAACTAGAGCAGTGGAGTCTATGGTTGGATGGAATGTCCATCGTCTACAACCAGTTGTAAATATTTATAAAGATAAGTGTTCCGGTTGTTGTATTTATTTACTATTTTAACGTTGTGATTAACTTATTTGTTTTACTCTATATTTGATCCAGGTGGATATCGGTGGCCACCCACCTATTCCACGGGCTCAAAAAACAATTTTCCATCTTGGGAGTTTTTCGACAGTTTTTTAGGTTCCAAACTTCCGGGGCATTTTTGAGGCCCTAAAAAGCATTTTTTGGGGATTCGGGGTCCAAGCGACTATCGAAGGCATTGACCTGGACCAGCCGAAAATCCTTCTTCTCAGTTATACCTTTCCAAAGGGGTATCGAGCACCCCAAATGAAGATTGTATGCAAAATTTACGCCCCCGATAAGTTGACATGTCAACTACCCCCGTTGGGGCCCGCAAACCTTTTGACTTTTCATCTTTCGGGGTTAGGGTTTTGGATTTTGCTTATGTTAAAAAGGCCTTTGGAGCCTCATTGTAATGACCATCTTCTTGCGAATGCAAGTAGTCATCACATCTCTTCTCAGAGATAAGTTGCCACCATTCTAGCGAGTCTTTCACTCTGTATTTTTACAGTCTCTGTACATTTCTTTCATTAATAGAAATCGTGTATTACTGTATCTTTGTGTTTATGGTTGCATCTATGATACATTTTTGTTATATTATTGGATATCCATAATATCTCTATGCATTTCTTTATTATATCTTCGCTCTCATTTCGTGTCGAAAGTAATCTAGATCAGTGGTATTAGAGAAGGCTTCTCTTGATCGTTTTTTTTTTTAGTGCATGTCCTCGACAAGGTCTAAGTATAGAAAGTTGGGTCTCGAGCTTGTCTCTCTTAAGGAAAATTGATCTCGCACGCCCAAGAAACCCTCCATGGCAGAAGAAAAGAAAAATGACGAAGCATAAGATTCTATTCATCTGTTGCTTGAGCAAGCTCTCACATGATAGAGAGACATAATGATGGAGAATTTTTCCCACATCCTTCAACACCTACCAATAGCAGCAGGTGCATCTTCATCAAGTGACCACTTTGGAGGCACCTCGCCTTTCAAGGTACAAGTAAATTTTGATATTCCTATATTTGAAGGTCAGATAGACGCGGATGCCCAAGATAAATGGTTAAATATGTTAGAAGGTTATTTCT
>WSFP011522693.1:0-12433 GCA_009831015.1 Picea engelmannii | reverse complement strand
AAGCCTTGTATATTGAATTATTACATTTCTAGTATTATATTTGTATGTCGGCTAGAACCCTTGATTGCACCCTTTCATTAAAATTGTACCCTTTGTCTCCTATATATATAACAAGGAGACCTAGTATTAGGAGGATATCATCTCACCTCATATTGTATTATGAATTCGATATATTGTAAAAGGAGGTTTCCTCCTCGAAGTGGACTTTAATCATTGACTTTTTATCATTTTTTAAGGCATTGGATCATAAAAAACTTGGTCTGGTGGTAATCAAATTAGGGACATTCAAAACATGCTAGCTTATTGTAAATGTTCTGGAAATAGTGACACCAATCGATTGAGCTAACAATAATGGAGTCTCCAAGGTGAATCTTCAATTCCTTTGCAATAATGCATGTTTCACCTTACAAGCATAGGGTCTTCAAAATTTGAATAGGAAAAAGGGATTCTTCCTTCAATTGAATCGCTAGATGAGTACACTTAGGTTAGGATTTAATGTATGCTCATAAAAATAAGTTTGAAGTATAGAATTTAAATTTTCGAAGGAGAATGACTCAATTCTCCATAGAAATGACGCCAAAATGTTTCCACACAATCTTGCACCAAGTGCAAATCCTTCACAAGGAACTAACATAAGTGGAACATGGAAGATGTCACCACTATCACCTAGGTGACAACTTCCATCTCTTTAGTGAAGGAATCATATCCAACACATGGGAGGCTTCCCTAGTAGCCTCCAAGAATCCCTAGAAAATACACAATCAAGTCTAGGGGCCCTTGGGGTAACTACTCACACAACCACTAAGATAAAGATAAGAAAAGTGAATAAGAGGTGGCGAGATAAGATAATTTCTATATTTGGAGTGTAAAGGATTTAGGCCTAGAAGAGAGGATTTCCAAGTCAAATATGAATTCAATATGGTCTCCAAACACTAGAAATAAATGAAAGTTCTAAGGATGAGGTAAAACTTGCAAGAAATATGTGAGATATCAGCAGTAAATAAAGTGATAACAACAGTAAGAAAATTATTACAAAAAATAAATAAATGATCTTTAATAGTATAGAGATTATTTTTAGCAATAAAACATATAATTTTCAACAACATTAAATGTATAAAAACAATATAGCAATCAATTTTCAGCAATAGTAAATTTATGACAGTAGTAAAATAATCAATTTTCAACAGTAAAAAGATAGCACTTTGATCATAAAACGATTAAATAAATTATAGGGATCAATACTATGTGAAGTTAGGGTTTTATTTATCAACGAAATCAGAAAAATCATCAGTGAAAATCATTCCTAAAACCCTAGACATTTTGTCTTAGATGGATGTAATAATACTTTAGAAAAATAAATTAGGCTTTCAGCAGTAACTTTTAGGTCAATAATATACCTAAACACCCTAGATGTCTTGGTTTCTATGGCTGAAATGTAATTTTGTAGCAAATAAACCTTAACCATAACCCTAAAGTAGTAAATTTCATAAATAATGATTGATTATTACGGAGAAAAATACAAGTGCCTACTATTTTGGGCATATGAGGTCAAAAAGAGGTCCTTATTTGAGTTATATTCGAGGGACTTATATCCCACTCGCTTCACCAACATGGACCTTGTGCGGAAATATCTTTCTTGTATCTGTCTCAAATTTATCCTCAAGCTTTTATAGAGTTCTCTATCCTCTGGAGGCTACCAGGCTTTTTTCCTCTACCTTGCATAACAATCTATGTACCTCTATAACTTCTTATGATGGTTGTAAGGTATTTCACTTACTTAACTTGCACATTAGAAGCCACATGACTATGCAATGGAAAATATAATAATTGTGATGTTCTTTGACTAATATTCTCCAGCAAGCCTAAGATGGCTCTGTTTTGGTTCTAGTTGTCTTGGCAAAGTTATAAAAAATTCCTTTCAAGGACTAGGCACCCCGTCTCTGTGCGGGAACAACCCAACAAGACACTTTGCAATCATAATTTCATTCCTAAACAACAAACAAAACATGAACAGCCTACCCCTTCATGTTTCCATTGATTAAATGTCTATAATTCAAATAAGAAACAAAGTTTGCTTCTTCATGGATAGTTGTAGTTGCTCATTAATAAAAAACAATTAGCTTGAAGTTATTATACCTCTTTGTAGCTAGCATATGAATTAACACTCAACTCTCATAAGAAAAAGATGTATGTGTTTACCTATCTGTCTTTTCACATAAGGGATGATTGTCCAACCCAACTCGATCACTCAACAACTAGCTTAACAACATAACAACAAATTTAATAGTGCCACAATTATTTTAAATTCCCAAGAATTTATTATAATGCCAAAAAATGTATTAGAATGCCTAGGCAAGTGGGGATTGACCCAGACAATTGGGAAAATGTCCCAACATTGTTTAAAAATTCTTATATAAGAACGCCCAACAACATTTAAAAAACTCCTAGGAGCATTTAAAATTGCCCAGACACATCTATGAACACTCAAAACATTTAAAAAATGACCCAGACAATGTAAATTTGACCCAACATTTAATTTAGACACCCAAGGGAATGTGAACTCGTCCCAGGAAAAGAGAAATGTCCATACAAGTGCTAAATCGACCCAAGCCAGGAGAATTCATCCAGACAAAAAATAAATCACTCTACATCAATTTAAAATGTGGCTCAAAGGAAAGATACAACTTGAGGGTAATGGGAATGCTTAACCAACAAGATAATTTGACTCAGGGAGTAAGAGGGAGAACTTGGAAGAGAGATAAATTCCCCAACAACTATATAATACCAATTTAACAACTTCACATTATTTGCAACAACTCCAGAATTGCAACCATTGATCTCAGGGATCCATTAAATCAACATACACCATCACAAAGTTGTTTGATTTCACGGAAAATGAATGGGAAAATGTTTATGAGTGATACTAAGAAAAAGGCAATAGATTTTTCTTCATTTCCATTTAGGGTTCAACTATAGGCATCATTAAAACTCATAAAATTCCATACATAATCTCAACAATGAAACAAGAAACATACATTGCTCTTCACAATCACCAATAAATATCTAAGAACTCATACAATGATTCAAACACATCATACGAAAATTATTTACCCTAGAACCCAAACGGGAAAATCAGTTTCAAATGGTGCTCAATATTCTCCTTTTGGTAACCTACAGTACAATGTTATTTGTTCCTCTCCTCTTTGGCCAAATAACCATTTTAGAATGAGAGTGAGGGGAGAAATAGGGAGAGATGGGGGTTAAGGGAAGGCCAATAGCCATGGCTCTTCACTTCCCTTTCCTTAGCCTCTCTCCTATTCATTTTTATTTTCATTTACTTATTTTTTTATTTTCCTTTCTCTTACATACTCATTCGTCTTATTCAACTATACACTTGCATTTTTTTACATATATTACATTATATGGGTTTATTGTCAATTTGTTTTGCAGGTACTCAATATTATCCATTCTTGGTTCATATCCATTTCAGATCACACCTCTCCATTGATAGGCTTTACAATTTCCAAAATCTCAAGGAAGCCGATTTGGATTAGTGTTGCTTGCTTCTCTACAAATGTGGCTCTGATGCTATCTATTGGCTTTGGCTTTGGATACTAGCTATGGTCCTTGTCTATGGATTTGGATTTGGTTCTATCTCGCTTGTTTCCACAATGCATAATATTCTCATTGACTCAACTTTGAGAAATCTCCAAATCTGAACTTTAGACTCAACATCCATTCCCATCACTATATTTTCCTTTGAAATGAAGTGTGGCCACCTTCTTCAACTAGGATCAATTGCTTCCTGGCATGGAAATAACTATCAAGTGCCTGATGTGCTTGCAATCACACCACGGAGTTCTTAAGAACTACTCTAAGGTCATTGACCTTCGTGCACCATTCTATGGCACAAGTCCAAGATGGTGTTTCTTGGATGCAATGCCGGAAAAAAGAAATCGATTGTGGCTACTCTCGGAATCAAACTGCTATATGTATTGTTAGTGTCACTGACATCATCCACTGCTATAGATCCTAAGCTAATTTATACTCTTTGGATTAGAGATACAAGAAATTATTCATCTCCTTTCATCTTCACTCTCCACACCCTTCTTCTATTTATATAATTTTTGGGGTAAATCTCTGGATGAAGTCAACAAGACCTTTCTTCTAAGTGACCACTCAAATTGTAGTGGTGGAAAAAGTTCTTGTTGTTTCTACAAGGACTTCTTTACATACTCCTCCTCTCCATGTGCTTATGTGTTTTTTGTTAGATTGGAAAAGCCTTTTTTTCATTCCTCCTCTAGAATAAATCTATCATGTGGCATGTGGCTTGCTTCTGCCATCAATATGCCTTAAGATGGCCGTTCTTTCCACAATGTGAGAATGTCTCTGTGTACCAAAAATTGTCTATGGTATGGCCTCTCTTCTTGCAGTAATGAAAAACAAGAAACCTCTTGTTTGACATAGACCCCCTGGTCTTCTTATTCTTATTGCTCTCATTGATTAGTTTGCTACTTTCTTTGATTGCACATGTAGGTTGAGTTTATGAACTCTCCTCATTGACTCTCAGCTTCAATCCACCACAAGAAATTTAAGGTGGTGGTGGGTTTCCACCTTCATTTACCGATGTTTATCCTTCTCCTAATGAGCAATCCAACTCCATCATGTCTTTTTCCTTCACGAAAATGGTTTTCATGGTGATGGAATTTTCACTTTTTCCATCAAAGCCTAGGTCTTCATGCTTGAAACATGGCGTAGATACAATGGGGATTGTTATAATAGGATTTTTCCTTGTGAAAATCATTCCACAAGATATCAATCTTGTGTAACAATTGGAAGTATATATCATTGTCACCTAAGTAGATACTTCCCTCATTTCAGTGAAGGAGGTAAGTCCAACATAAGGGAGTCTTCCCCAGTGACTTCAAGGGATCAAATAGAACGATTGTCCAAGATTATATCCCCCTATATTGTTGATCACACACTTATACTTAGAGGGTGGGGAGGGAAGAGTGGGGTGAATCAGTATAAGGATATATTTTTCTTTTTAACATTCATAAACCATAATGAAGAAATAACAAAAGTATAACAACCAGAAGACACAATATTTAATGTGAAAACCCTTTCGAGAGAAAACCACAAAAAATTATTTATATTAATTTGTAGGAACCAACCTATGGTTAAAAATGTTTGTAGGAACCAACCTATTGGAGACACCAATCCTCTATGTTGTAATTTGTAGGCACATATATACAAGAGACACTAATCCCCTCTATTGTTGATCTGGAATATATTTACAAAATTAAATGAATACATATTATTATCAAAAGATGATTAACATAGAATAACATATATACAATAAAACTAGTTTCTATTCAATAAGGAAATAAGTTGAAACTGTAAAATGCAACAAAAACAAGCTTGCAATAATGGCGGCGGATTATCTCTGAGAAGAGATGTGGCGGTTGCTCTCATTCACAAGAAGATGATTACAATGAGGTTCTAGAGGACTTTTTAAAATAAACAGGAATGTCAAAAACCCTAGACATCCAAAAACCTAACCCTAGGAGATGAAGTGCCAAAAGTCATGTGGGCCATGTTTGGGTAAGTTAGTACATCAATTTCCTGGGGTCAACTTTTGCATACAATCTATGTTTTAGGCGCACGATAGCCTATTGGAAAGGTCTATCCGAGGAATTCACATTTTGTTTTCATCTATCAAATGCCATTTTGACTGTGGCGAGCCCTAAAAATGTTGTTTAGGGTCGAAAAACGGCCCTGCAAGTCAGGGACCCGAAAACTAGGAAAAAAACTGCCAAAATGAGCCAGTTGGAATAGGTGGGAGGTCACTGAAATCCATCTGGATCAATCCTCCCCCCTTAGGAAGCAATGGTCTCCATTGCATTGAGTTCCCCCATCAGATGAGGAAATTTATGCTGAATTTAGCCACGGGTAAGCCACTTTCCTTGGTGCAGGAGATGCCCTTCTTTGACAACTCGATAAAGATGCATCCTTTTTTGGTGAGTGCCCTTGATATTTTTGTCCACAACCTGATCACTGGATTCATGTTGTATGTAGTCGGGATTGAGCTTTGTTGGTGTCATTTGTTCTGTTATCTCTGAGGTGTCTAATAATGGTGGGAAATACGGTCGAAGGATATCCACGTTGAACACTGGGTGAAAGCCAAGGAAAGGAGGAATGTTGAGCTCAAAAGCATTATCACCTATAGCCTTGGTGATGGTGTACGACCCATAATGAAGTGGGTGAAGCTTCTGATGGGGTCCTGTAAGGCGCTATTTCTGCAAGTGAAACCAAACTTTGTCGCCCACCTGAAACTTATGTGGCACCCGGTGTTGATCATGGCACTGCTTGTACTTGTCATTGGACTTTTGTAGAATATCCTGAACTTTTTAGTGGATGTGTTGGATCCACTTAATGAACCAAGTGGCTTTGTAAACTTTAGTTGGAGCAGGAGATGAGTCGGTCGAGGTGACCGCAAGGGGTAGTGCAACATCTATGGGACCCGATGGTTGGAATGCCAACCCCACCTGAAAGGGGATATGGCCAATTGAGCTATGCAGGGCTTGGTTGTAGCTATGTTGAACATAGGAGAGGCTCTCATCCCATGTGCGAGGGTGCTTGGAATTATACATGTGCAGTATATGCACGATCATTCAATTTACGGCCTAGGTTTGGCCATTTTTCTGGGGGTGGAAGGTTGTCGATTTGGTGAGCTTGGTGTCTAGTAGTGACCAAAGGCTTGACCAAAATGTGCTAAGAAATCGACTATTCCAATCTGAGAGAATGGTTTTTGGGATTCCAAAATGTACCTAGACTCATTCAAAGAAGCGCTTGGCATTGGCCTCTACTGTGAATCTCTTCTTCCATGCAACCAAAATCACCATCTCAGAAAAGCGATCCACAACCACAAAAACACAATCATTGCCCTGCTTGGTGGATGGGAGGCCCAACATGTAGTCCATTGAGATGGATTCCCATGGCCTATCAGGAGTAGGAAGAGGAGTGTACATGTCATTTTTCTTAGTGGCTGGTTTGGCAATCGCGCAGGTAGTGCAAGACTTGATATACTTGATGACCTCCTGTCAAAGTTTCCTCCAGTAGAAATGTTTTTGCAGCATTGCCATTGTCTTTTCGACACCAAAGTGTCCTGCCACCCGACTGTAGTGGTCTTCCCGGATCAAATTCACTCACTCACTTGATGGAACATAGATATGGCCTAGACAGAACAACAACCCATCCCGAAGATGGAAATTAGTGACAACTGCATTTGCACCCAGCATTTGGTAGGTGGTGGCGAAGTTTGGGTCTGTCTCATAGAGTTGGTGCCATCCATAGGTATCATGGTAGTCTGTTGAGGAAATCAGCGATGCAATTGGCGCTTCTCATTTTATACTTGATGTTGAGGTTTAATTTTTGCAAGTACGTGAACCACTTATGATGGCGGTCATTATGCAATTTTACTTGTTTCTTCTTGAACTGCAGTGGCTTATGATTAGTATGGATGACTGTCTCCACTGGCAGCAGGCTTGCACAATGGAGTACATTTCTTTATCATAATTAGGGTACTTACGGACAACATCTGATAGTGTCTCACTATGATAGGCCATGGGGTGGCCGTGCTCTGTGAGAATGACGCCCACAACATAGTCTGAAGCATCTACTCGATCTCAAAGGGATGTTGCAGGTCCGGTAGTGAAAGTACTGGGGTTGAGCACAAGCACTGCTTCAAATAATTGAACGCTTATTGTTGGGACTAGCCCCACACAAATATTCCTTACCACCACGCCTGGTTACTTGGTTGAGGGCCCATGCAATATGGAAGAATCCCAACACGAACTTGTGGTAGAAATTTGCAAGGCCCAAGAAGCTCCAAAGCTCAGTGAGTGTGGTCGAGGTTGTCCAGTCATGGATGACTTGGATTTTGGCTAGATCCACATGTACGCCATGTTGATCAATGATGTATCCTAGGTAATGAACCATGTCCATGCCAAAGGAGCATTTTTCCAAGTTGGCATAGAGCTCATGCTACCACAGAGTGTGCATAACCTGTTGAATATGTTGCAAGTGTTCTTCCCAAGTCTTGTTGTAAATGATTATGTAATCCAGATACACCACTACAAAAGTATTGGTGAATGGTCATGGGATATTTTCCATCATCCTCATGAAAGTGGCTAGAGAATTTGTCAAACCAAAGGGCATGACCAACCATTCAAAAAGACCTTTCGTTGACTTGAAGGTAGTCTTCCATACATCTGTTTGTTCTATCGGGACCTGGTGGTAGCTAGAATTCAAATCAATCTTACTGAAGTATTTGGCCCCCGTGAGATGATCAAGGAGGTCATCGATTCAAGGAATCGAGTATTGGTTTCTGACTGTGATTTTATTCATGGCCTGGTAATCAATGCAGAGCCGCTAGGTTCCATCTTCTTTTGTACCAACATGATTGAGCTCCCACAACAAGGTGATGAGCTGGGATGGATGTGCCCCTTGTGGAGAATTTATTGGATATGTCTCTTGATCTCCTCATTCTCTAATAGAGAGTGGTGGTATATTGACCCATTGGGAAATGGTGTGTCGGGGGTTAGATCGATGGGGTGCTTGACCTAATAGTGCAGAGGTACCCTGGTAGGTGAGGAGAATATATCTGAGTATTCTTCCACAACCCTATCCACTTGCTTCTGTTGTGTGGAGAGGTTGGTCATGGAGACCCTGGATGTGGCTATGATCTTTCTCTCATTTTGAGAGCGAATCATAAATAAGACAAAATTCCCTGTCTGAGAGATGACCTTTCTGCATTACTTGGTAGAGATCAAGGAAATATCACTGGGTGGGACTGCCTTGGGTATCCAGTACAATTTCTTGTTCAAAGTAATAATAACATTGCAAAGCCTAGACTCATATAAAACATGACATTTCCATAAATATGGTTGTCCCAAAATAACATTACAAACTTCGAGAGGGGAACCATCACACACTACCTCATCTTTGAAGGGCTTGATGTCATATTCTAGGCGACATTATTGGCTGACGTGGATGTCTCTTCCTTAGTGGATCCATCCGATGGTGTAGGGTTGCGTGTGCGACATTGTCAGCAGGATGAGTTGCTTGAAAACCTCTGTTGAGATGAGGTTCTTCTGGATACCATTATCAACGATGAAGTGCAGCGGGGTACCCTTCACCCACATCTGTGAATGAAAAAGGTGATCGCCTTCCTCTGGCTCGTCCGGTTCACCGAGCTAGAGCTTGGTGGTAGAAACAATAGCACTCGGGTATCCTGTACAATTTCTTGTTCAAAGTAATAATAACATTGCAAGGCCTAGACTCATATACAACATGACGTTTCCATAAATATGGTTGGCCCAAAATAAGATTAAAAAATTCGAGAGGGGAAACATCACACAATACCTCATCTTTGAATGGATTGATGTTGTATGACATGCGACATTGTTGGCTAACGTGGATGTCACTTCCTTGGCGAATCCATTCGATGGTGTAGGGTTGTGGGTGTGACATTGTCGACAAGGTGAGTCGCTTGAAAACCTCTATTGATATGAGGTTCTTATGTCTACCACTATCAACGATGAAGTGCAGCGAGGTACCCTTCACCCACATATGTGAATGAAAAAGGCACTTGCCTTCCTCTGGCTCGTCTGGTTCACCGAGTTGGAGCTTGGTGGTAGCAATGGGTTCAACGTCAATGATTCATCTCCCCCTTTCTGATTCTGAATCAGAGTCGGAACCCGCATCTGATTCAAAGGATTTCACCTCAGCCACCAACGACTGCTTCGAGCGAAAATGAACAGTGTTATTCCAGGGGCTCTTATGGAAGTCACACCACTTACCGGTATATTTCTTTGTCTTTCTGGTGTCCTTCTTTTCTTGTGGCCTAGACTGGTTGTCCTAAGTTTGTTTTCATTTTCTTTGTCCTTTGTTCTTCGGGTTGGAGCCGCCCATTTTTGGATTTTTCTATGAGGGTTTCCCATGCCCAAATTTCTATGTCTTTTGTTTGAGCTTTTGCTCGATTTTGACGGCATATCGGTAGGCCGCACCCAAGCATGGGATGTCTAGAAAATCCATTTTGGCCTAGATGTATCTATGCATACCATCACGATACTTGAGCACCAGACGTCGCTCAGAATATTTGATACCCATATTGGTGCGCAAGGTATGGAATATATTTATGAAATCGGGCACCGCTTGGTCTCTTTCCTGTCGCAACGTGGTCCATTTTGTGTACAGGCCATCATAACTTCCAAAAGGATAGTATTTTTCCTTAATAGCATCCCTAAAGGACTCCCAGGTGACTGTGACTGTAAATAATGAGGGTTCCTCTGTTTCTTTTTTCTCACAGATAGTTTCCCACCAATCTTTGACATGGGGGACGACTTTGAGGAGCGCAAAAGTAATCTTTTCTCTATTCAAGAAATTATGGACAGAGAAATAACCTTCTAGAAAATTCAACCATTTGTCTACCTCATCTATGTCTATCTGACCTTCAAATATAAGAATATCAAAGTTGATTTGTACCTTGAAGGGGGTGTCGCCTCCATTTGAGGAAGATGCGTCGCCTGTTGGTAGTCGTCAAAGGATTTGCACAAAAATATCCATCATCTCGTTCCTCTGTTGCGTGAGGGATTCCTTGAGAAAATTTTTGAAGGGATCTCCTGTCCCATCATCTTTCTTTTCTTCTGCCATGAGAGATCGTTTGGGAGTGCGAGAGATTTTTTCCTCAAGAGAAACAAGCTCGAGACTCAATTCTTTGTACCCTGACCTCGTTGGGGACATGCATTAATAACGAAAAGGAGCAGACCGCTCTTATACCACTGATCTGGAATATATTTGCAGAATGAAATGAATACAGATTATTATCAAAATATGCTTAACACAAAATAAAAGATATACAGTAAAAATTGTTTCTATTCAATAAGGAAATAAGTTGAAACTGTAAAATGCAGCGGAAACAAGCTTGTTATAATGGTGGTGGCTTATCTCTGAGAAGAGATGTGACAGATGCACTCATTCACAAGAAGATGATTATAATGAGGCTTTGAAGGCCCTTTTACAATAAACAAGAATGTCAAAAACCCTAGACATTCAAAAACCTAACCCTAGGAGATGAAGTGCCAAAAGTCATGTGGGCCCCGTTTGGGTAAGTTAGTACATCAACTTCCCAGGGTCATAACTTTTGCATATGATCTTCATTTAGGCACATGATAGCCCATTGGAAAGTTCTATCCGAGGACTACACAATTTTTTGTTGTCTATCAAAGGTTATTCTGACTGTGGCGAGCTCTAAAATGTGGTTTAGGGCCTCAAAATGGCCCCACAAGTCAGGGACTCGAAATCTAGGGAAACAACTGCCAAAATGAGCCATTTGGAATAGGTGGGAGGCCACCGACATCCATATGGATCAATTGTTTATAGGCACCTAACTATAAGAGACACCAATCCCCTCTCTTCTTTGTAGGCACCGACCTACTAGAGACATCAATCCCCTCTTTTGTTTGTAAGCACTAACCTACAGGAGATACCAATATCCTTTGTTGTTTGTTGGTTTGATCCCCTTTGCTTTTTACATATCACTCACTCCTTTTTATTTCGCCAAATATGTAATGTGATCACTACTTCTTCTTTCACCAGATCTTTTCTGCGCTTACTACTTCTACTTTCACTCTTCCTTCACCAGATATTCTTGCTTCTTCTTCTACTTTTGCCTCAGATCTTTCTTTACAAGTTTTTCTTGCTAGAACACTAGATCTATTTGCTAGAACACATGATCTGATCTTTTCTTATATTTAATCGTCAGTCCTTGAATCAAATTCAATCATCACTCCTCAAATCGTATGCATAAGAATATTACATTTTCACCCACACTCACATTTTTTTCTGATAACCCTCTTCTCCATTTATACTTTACCATAAGATATATTTAATTAAAACTAAGTATCTATTATTTCATGAAGACTTCAATTCTATCAAAGAACTAGGGACCTACTAAGGTTAAATATTCATAGGTATTTTTATATAGATGCTTTCACATAGACAATGCATAAAGTATTTCCTTTTGTTATCGTGAAAACTGTATGTAGGGAAAATCTTGACCCAATCCCCAAGATGGCGATAACAATGGGAGAGTTTACCCACTGTCACCTCAAATAAACCCTCCCCTTTCTTTAGTGAAGGGAGAATTCAACACAAGGGGGGAATTCATGGTGTTATAACCCTAAATTGCACCACACATGCTTACCTGGCATCATGCCAACTCATATCCCTTTATTGCCAAAACATCTGCTGAACAACCTCTTTGAAAATCCTCTTGGGTCAAGGCCCACGCACCCTAACCCACTACTGCATGCGTGTGCACGCTGGTAGGCCTACTACATCCCGTGTGTACCTAACAAAACATAAAAAT
>WSFP011522688.1:0-12433 GCA_009831015.1 Picea engelmannii | reverse complement strand
CATGCACATGTAATAACCAACATGCAACCGCAATAACCAACATGCAACCACAATAACCGAAGAATATCTCAAACACACAGCTAAAACGCATCCAGAAACCCCCAGTGTATCAGATCTGCACGCCAGAGCATTAGAACAGTAGCGAATATCTTGATCAGTCGGATCAGGGATATTTCAGCTGTACCTTCCTACAAATGAGCAGGTTGTTGATATTCTTACCAAACCAGGATGAAGTTCAAGTACTTCTGTGACAGACTTGGCGTGGCAGAGAATGCCTCCCTCGCTAAGAGGGCGTGTTGATGTTTGCAGCTTCTTGAGACATTCTCCAGATCGTACTCCTTTGTGACCGAGTTGAGTTGATCTGTGATGCAATTATCCGAGAAGGGATAAGTGCGTTTGGGCTTATAGCCCAACGTCCCATGTGGAGAGCACATGATGACATGTCAAGGGAGTTGACCCTTGACATCATACACTATGGGAGTTGACCCTAGTGTTTCTAGAGGGTGTAGCCTCTAGAAGTCCACATGGGAGTGCCATGTGTGACAAACTTTCTCCAGATCGTACTCCTCTGTGAATTGAGTTGAATTGATCTGTGAGGACACTTATTCGAGAAGGGATAAGTGCATTTGGGCTTATAGCCCAATGTCCCATGTGGAGAGCACATGAGGACATGTCAAGGGAGTTGACCCTTGACGTCACACACTATGGGGAGTTGACCCTAAGTGTTCCTAGAGGGAGTAGCCTCTAGAAGTCCACATGGGAGTGCCATGTGTGACAAACCTTTTGCTACTATGGTGGTTGTGTACCACTGGCGTCTCTGGACAATAGTTGTGTACTACTATGGAAAGATACCTCCCTAGCTAAGAGGGAGTATTGATGTTTCAACATCGGGTAGACCTTCTCCTAGATTGGGTTGCAGACCAAGGGAGATAGGATACATTTATCATTAAGGTGCACTTGTGGTAAATGGGCCCCGACATAGTCCTTCCTTGATCGTAACAAGGAATAATATGGACTCGAGGTGCTTGAAGTGCTTTCCACACGTCAATTAGCATCATGCCGACGTTCATTCATAGGTGTGTACTTGTGGTGAAAGATCCTGGTGTGGTCATTGTCCTAGTCATGGTGATTTGACAAGGAATAATAAAGACTCTACATGCGGACCCAAAGTGAGCCTAATCTGAGAGAGAGTTAATTGGCTCAGAGGGAGTTTCTCCTCGGTTCAGGGGGGAGAGAGATGTCTCCCAAGACTGACAGGCAAGTTTCATGAGTCTAGGGTGAAGTTTGTATACTTCAAAGACAAGCTTGGCATGATGCATAATGTCTCCCTCGTTGAGAGGGAGTGTTGAAGTATACAAACTTGTCTTTGAAGTATACAAACTTGTCTTTGAAGCATACAAACTTCACCCTAGACTCATGACACTTGTCTGTCAGTCTTGGGAGACATCTCTCTCCCACCTGAACAACTGAGAAACTCCTTCTGCGACTCTCCCTCTGAGCCAATTAACTCTGTCTAAGATTAGGCTCACTTTGCGTCTGCATGTAATAGCATATAGCATCTTGAGTCTTTATTATTCCTTGTCAAATCACCATGACTAGGACAAAGACACACCGAGATCTTTCACCACAAGTACACACTTGTGAGTGAATGTCGGCCTGATGCAAACTGACACGTGGAAAGCACTTCAAGCACCTCGAGTCCATATTATTCCTTGTCATGATCAAGGAAGGACTACGTCTGGGCCCATTTACCAAAGTGCACCTTTATGATAATGTATCCTATCTCCCTTGATCTGTAGCCCAATCTAGGAGAAGGTCTGTCTGATGCTGAAACATCAATACTCCCTCTTAGCTAGGGAGGTATCTTTCCATAGTAGTACACAACTACTGTCCAAAGACACACAGTCTCCGCCAGTGGTACACAACCACCATAGTAGCAAAAGGTTTGTCACACAAGGCACTCCCATGTGGACTTCTAGAGGCTACTCACTCTAGGAACACTTAGGGTCAACTCCCCATAGTGTGTGATGTCAAGGTCAACTCCCTTGACATGTCCTCATGTGCTCTCCACATGGGACGTTGGGCTATAAGCCCAAATGCACTTATCCCTTCTTGAATAAGTGTCCTCATAGATCAACTCAACTCAATTCACAGAGGAGTACGATCTGGAGAGAGTTTGTCACACATGGCACTCCCATGTGGACTTCTAGAGGCTACACCCTCTAGAAACACTAGGGTCAACTCCCATAGTGTGTGATGTCAAGGGTCAACTCCCTTGACATGTCCTCATGTGCTTTCCACATGGGACGTTGGGCTATAAGCCCAAACGCACGTATCCCTTCTCGGATAAGTGTCATCACAGATCAACTCAACTTGGTCGCAAAGGAGTACGATCTGGAGAATGTCTCAGGAAGCTGCAAACATCAACAAGAACTGGGGGTGGTGCGGGGTACAGAGAAAGAGCCAATCCCTTTGCGTGCCCTCTTCAAACTTGATGCACTAGGGCCAACAAAAGAAACATTTTCAAGTTCATCTCCATGTCCCACTCCCAATCCAACAGGAAAACTAGAGTATTCTTCAAAACTAGGAATAGTAAAAGCATCATCAACTTGACTTTTCCCCATTTCTTTTTTAATCTTCTTGGTCTTAACTTTATCTACTTGGTAGGATTCAAGAAGATTTTGCATCTCCAAGTTTAATATAGTAGAGACTTTTGTGTGACCTTCTACTTGCCCTTTTTCACGTGCTAAATGTTCTTTTATCCTATGGATACCCCCACCTCTAATTGTCTTCCCACAATAGCTGCATACTTTCTGGTTATCTTCATCCAATTGACAACAAGCCGATGCTGGATCCCTCTTGTTTTTAGGGATGGTGACCATTTTTTCAGCAACAAACAAAAATCTACAAAAAAACCCTTAAGAATTCTTAATTACTATGAAAACAATTAGCAATTTTAAAGAGAAAAAGAGAAGAATAAGAGAAGCCTTGACATACCTTCACAAGACTTGAAAATATGGAGAAGAAGAGCAGCTTCCAACAACAGAAAAAACATCTCTCTAACAACCTACATAAATCTGGAAATGAATCCTTCAATCACCACCCAAAACAACCCCAAAATAGCCCAAGATATTTAGAAAATATCCCTTGAAACAACTCCAAATTTGTGGAAGAAAATCAATCCAAAAGATCTCCAACTCAATCCTTCAACCAACTCTCCAACTGCCAAAGAATTCCTTAAAAACATCCCTGCAAATAGCTCTCCAAAACCACCAATTAAACTCAGCTCAATAATTCCAAGGAGCTCAAATGTTTAGTGTTAGTGAAATAGAAGGGGGGTGGGGGGTCTTTAAATAGGCTTGAGTAGGCCCTAGAGTTACTTTCAAATCCATGGGCTTGAGTGCGCCTTACGAGTGTTGCATGGTATCGGCCAAAAGTGGTTCTAGGCCCACTGGTCTGGTCATTTTTGCCTCCAAAGTAGTTCAACCGACCGGTTTTGTTGGACCGGTCTAGTTTTCATAACACTGGAATCATTTGTATAAGCATATCATCTTGTCTTTTGAATTGGATATATTGTAAAAGGAGGTTTCCCCCTCGAAGTAGATTGTATTCTTTGACTATTTTGGTGTTTGGATCATAACATTAAGCCCAAAAGATACATGAAAGTAACCTAATGTTTACATGTGTTGAGGAAGTGAAGGCTTGCTGGCGCTGACGCTGGAGCTGGATGTCGAGGACAAGTGAGGGGATTGCTAAACAAACTCCTCTTTGGAGTCATTCGTGACTATGAAAGGGCGTGATCGGGGTTAAGAGGGCGTGGTTGCTTGATACAACGGGCATGGCAGAAATGTAACTCCACACTTGATGTGTATTGCATTAGCTTGAGATTCAATAAATATACAAAATATGACTGTTGGTCTTCCCCAATGCATGACATTTCCTATCACCTATGACTCTTCATATGTACATTATTGTTACAATGATGCAATCCCAAGGATTACATGTCCAACATCCCCCCCCTTAATCTGAAGGGGTGTGTGTGAGTCCAAGCATCATTCTGAAATTTCCAAATTTCTCTTCCAAGCGCTTTGGTGAAGATGTCCACAATTTGCTCATTTGTGGAACAATGTCTCAAGTGAATAGTCATGGCCTCTACATGATATCGAATCAGGTGATACTTTGTGTTGATGTGCTTTGTTCGATCATGGAATCTAGGATTCTTGGCCAACTTGATTGCAAAAGTATTTTCAACTCGAAGAGGAGTAGAATTCACTTGTTTCTCCTGCAAATCTTCAAGTATTTTCTTGAGCCACACAATCTCCTTTGTCGCTTCTGCAGCTGCCACATATTCTGCCTCTGTTGTGGAATTTGCTGGAACTGATTGTTTGCATGATCTTTAGGAGATAACTGCTGATCCAAGACTCATGAGATAGCTTGAAGTTGATACTCCATTTTCCATATCCCTAACAAAGTCTGAATCATTATATCCGATCAGGTTGAAGTCATCCACCTTAGAGTACTTGAGTCCAAAATCTTGAGTTCCTTTCAAGTATTTTATAACTCTTTTGCAACAGACCAATGTCCTTCACAAGGCTTTATCATGAACTTGGAAAGAATTCCAACGACAAATGAAATGTCTGGTATGGTGGTAGCAAGATAAGACTTCCCACAAGCTGTCTATACTTGGTTGTATCCTCAAATTCATTCCCTCCTTTTGATGTGAGTTTCAAATTCTGTTCCATTGGAGTAGAAACAAGATTGCACTTAGCCATGGAAAACTTGTTCAATAGTTTTCCAACGTACTTCTTCTGGGAGATGAATATGTACCTTGGATTTTGAATCACCTCAATGCCTAAATAGTAGTGAAGATGTCCCAAATTTGTCATCTCGAAGCCTTTCTTCAACTCTTTCTTTATGGATGCAATGTAGCTTTCATTGTTCCCTGTTATCAATAGATCATCTACATATACTACAAGATATACAATGATTCTTCAGTAGATGCTCAGTTAACTATTCATACCATGCTCGCGGTGCTTGTTTCAAGCCATGTAAGGATTTGATGAGCTTGCATACCTTATGTTCTTGTCCCTTGACAACAAATCCTTTTGGTTGAGACATGAACACATTCTCTTTCAAGTCTCCATTCAAGAAAACAATCTTCATATCCATTTAATGTATTTTCCATCCATTCTGTGCTGCCATAGAAAATAGAGTTCGGATGATAGCCCATTTTGCTGTGGGGGAAAAGGTTTCCTCATAATCAACACCTTCTTTCTGTGCAAATCCTTTTTCCACGAGCCTTGCTTTGTGCTTGTCAAGTGAGCCATCTGATTTGTACTTGTTCTTGAATGCCCACTTGCAGTGGATTGGTTTGGTTCCAAATGGAGGGTCCACCAACTTCTATGTTCCATTCTTGATGAGATCATCATATTCCTTCTGCATGGCTTCTTTCCATTAATAATGAGAAGTGGCTTCTTTAAATGAAGTCGGTTCAAGGTTAGTAGATAAACTCAACTCACAATCATATGAAACATCCATGTCATCTACATCACCTGAGTTTGAATTATCTACCTTACTTCCATCTTGTCTTGAGGACATTTTGGTTTTTGTCTTTCCGACCTCATCAGGATGAACACTTTCAAGTGTTTTTGTGAGCCATTTTGGTGGACCTTTCTGAGATAGTCCAGGTTGCTCAACTGATTGAGATGGTGTAGAGTTCTCATTAGGCCTCAACTTTTCAATCCTCTCGATCACATCATCCAAATGAGCTTAAGGTCTTGATGAAGTGGCGGGAATTTCTTCATGAGGGAAAGATGGTGCTTCAAAGGGAGATTTTAGAGATTGACCCAAGATAGGGATCCCCTCTTCAAGATGTGGAATCTCATCATCAAATTCATGATATGTCTTTACACGAGTGAATCTGTCCAGATGATCAAGTTGCCTCTCAACAGTTTCGTCTTTCTTGGAGGATTCAAGAAAGATTACATCTCTGGAAAGGATGAATTTCTTGTTTGTCTCATCGTAAAGACGACACCCCTTGGTGCTATTTTAGTACCCTAAGAAGATGCACTTCCAACTCCTTGCATCAAGCTTGCTTCTTTGCTCCTTAGGAATCAAGGCATAGCAGGTGGAACCAAAGACCCTGAGATGCCTCACCGAAGGAATGTGGCTATACCACATTTCATATGGAGTCTTGTTTTTAAGAGCATTAAATGGACACCTATTTTTGACATAATCTGCACATAGAACTGCATCAGCCCAAAACATCAATTTAACATTCTTGAAAAACATCATGGAACAAACCATATTTAGGAGTGTCCTGTTCATTCGTTCAACTGCACCGTTTTGTTGGGGATTGTATGGAACTGTGGTTTGATGTTTGATCCCATGTTGGTGAACGTAGCTTTCAAATTCATTAGATGTATATTCTCTTCCATTATCAGTGCGAAGAGAGCCAATATGAGATTGAGCTTCAGTTTGAATCAATACATGAAATTTTTTAAAAGTTTCAAAAGCTTGTGATTCATCTTTCAACAAGTACACCCAACACATCCTAGTGTAATCATCAATAAAAGTCATGATATATTTGTTTCCATTTGCAGAAGGAACAGGCACAGGGCCACACAAATCAGAATGAATCAGTTCAAGTTTTATACATGCTCTGGAAGTAGAATCATGAAAGTGTTGTTTGTTGTTTTGTCCAAGGATACAAGCATCACATTGCTTTAATTTCCTAGGAATAGTAGGCAAACCAGAAACACTATTCTTTCTCAACAAATGGAGACTGTCATAATTAATATGGCCAAATCTAGTATACCACAAAAGACTAGATGGCATTATACCCTTGTCATGATGAGAGAGGTATGCAGGAGTTTGTGTATGGGAAGATGTCCCATTCAACTTCAACAGTCTTCCATCTTCCATTTCGGTCATAACAAGCATGTTATCGGAATCCTTTTGTATTTCGACTTTGCCATCGATCATATGAACATAGTGGCCTTGTTGTCTGATGTGCACAAGGAACAACAAGTTCCTTTGCAACTCAGGAAGATAGATTACATTGTGCAGAAGAAAATCCGAGAGTCTAGGCAACTTAAGCCTGATGGTGCCCATTCCTGAAGGTTTGAGACTTGATCTATCTGCAAAGTACACTACACTATATACATTGTCATCGAAGTCTTTGAAGAAATCTCTTTGAAATGTCATGTGGGAGGTTGCACCTGTGTTAGGAAGCCATGCATCTCCCCAAGAAACAAGTGTAGCGTTAAAAAAATCTTCAGTTACTCCTACATTGCAATGGGCATCAACGTAATGAGCATGTGCTTTACCTTTCGTTGGTTTTGAACTTCTATCTCTGTCTCCTTTCTGACTTAGTCTCTCTTCTTTGATCTTCTGCGATGGAACTCCGCAGTTAGTAATTTCATGTGATCCATTCATTTCACAACGGGTACAATGAAGGTCAAATTTTTCACGGGGATTATGCCAACCCCCCTGCCTCTGAGCTTCTTTTCGCGTCCTTTCATTTCTTACTTGATAGTAAGAAATTTCCTTGAGTTAGGTCTTTATACTTGCTTCAATTAGGGTTTCTCCTTGAGTGACAACATGCAATGGAAGAGGCTGAATGATGGTGTCGCACACAAATGACTTGAGTACTACACAAAACACAATGCAAAGGGATACACGAGCACCCACTCACAATCCTGTCCTCGTTCAATAGGCACTCAACAAACAATAGCATAATGACATAGAGAATCTTATTCGAAGGACACAAAATGACATACAGGTAGGTTATGTTTAGAACAAGCTAATTCTGTAAATAGACTGACGAAGGACTCGAAATGAAAGACAGGTAGGTTATGTTTAAAACAAGCTAATTTTGTAATAAACTGGTGATAGTGCAATGACACAAAATTAAGAGTAAAATTGTAATCCTTTCAAAAGGTGGTGAAACTTCCTCAAATACGAGGTGAGGCGAGGATCAGAGAGAAAAAGCGCACTGTTGGAACGTGTGTAAATTAGTGTTGCGTTGAGACAAAATTTAGGGTTTTTGTTACATGTTGAGTGAGAGCGTTCTGGTCGTGTAGGGTTTAGGTCAACATTTCTGGTCTGCGATTGAATGAATACCAAGACGCTATTTGGAATAGATCGATGGCTTAGGTCAACGGTTCTGGTCGTGGGAGATAGCATGCGCTAGAGTCGAGGGCGAACTGATTCGAGCTATCTAGAATGGGCATGGGAGACAACGAAGAGAAAGAGGCGTAAATTAGGGATTAAAAATGAGTGGCGCTACAAAAATTAGGGTTTAGGAATGAGTGGCGTGCGCTTGGTGGGTTGCAGTTGCAGGAATCGATCAGAGTGGCGTAGTTGGAGAGTCAGAGGCCCAAAGGCGTTTTCTGCACACAAGGAAGGAAGAAAACGCCAAGGGAAATCATGGAGTTAGACCATGGCTCTGATACCACTGTCAGGCCAGGCATGGTAGAAATGTAACTGCACACTTGACGCGTATTGGATTAGCTTGAGATTTAATAAAAATACAAAATATTACTGTTGGTCTTCTCCAACACATGACTCTTCCTATCACCTAAGACTCTTCATATGTACATTATTGTTACAATAACGCAATCCCAAGGATTACGTGTCCAACAATTACTCATGAACCACCTCATCTTGTTGGTTGTGAAGGGCACTGATACATGTAAATCTAAGTGATGTTTCCTAAAATCATGCCAAATAAATAATGTCTTGGCAGATAGAGATGGAAGGGAGAACCTATCACGGTGGTCACCTAATATCTAACAGAAGAGAAGAGAAGAGCAATGTGTCTGTTTTGTCACCATGCAGATTTTGGCTAAGCTTGAAAGCATGCCCATTTCACGGTCTTCCATATAAAATTTGGGAATGTGTATGGCGTGAGATTGTTTGAAACTGTGTTTGTGAGGGTCTGATGTCTTGCCTAAAAAGGAAGTAATAGAAAACATTGACATTTCCCTTTCTTATAGCCAAGCAGTATTTGAAATGTCATGGTACGTGGAGTTAAAATCTCTCAACCAACATCCCTAAAGGTCTTTTGGATGAGTATGTTAAAATATTCGATGTGCTCATTTTACCATAGACAATATCACTATTGTCACCCAACCATAGGCATGCAACCACCCTCGAGCACCTTAACTTTTGCTAGATAGAATGATTTCGGAAAGCCACACTAGAACCAACAAATAAACCTTAGCTGTAGCACTAGCACAAGATGGAACCAGAAAACACCATCCAACTGCAACAACAACACAAGACAAGGAGAGCGCACCTCCTCCAAGGGTAGTGCACAAGTGAGAGAGTCTCCACAACCACAAAACAAGAACAATACTCAACTGCAGCAGTTGCAGTAGCACCTTCAAGAAATCCACCAATATACTCCAAGATGTCACCAAGAATATCACCAAGAGATACTAGAAGGTATGGCACATATCTTATAGGCTAGATAGAGCTAGAGAGAGAGACCAAGAAACACCCCAAGAGATACACCTTCCTTACTTGCAATTGCAGCGCCAAACTTGCACTATACTAGAGAGAGTGAGTGAAGTGAGTGTGTACAAATGAGCTCAAGAGTCTCTTATTTATAGTCCTTCTTGTCACCTATCTGGGCCGACTTGTCTTTCTAGAAGATAATACATTGATATTATTTATTCTACTGAGCCGACTTGTCTTTTAGGGTTTTTACACATCTGTTTAGGGTTTCTCTTACTTCCGGAATATTCTATTCTAGTCAAAGGTTACACATGGAGGTTAATACCTCCCACAACTATCATAATATCAACACTCCCTTCTAGCTAGGGAGGTATTAACTGTAATGGTCTCAAACACATCCATCCTTTTCACATGGTATGGGCAAGGCTCACATAGTCTTGTAGACCATTCTACAGGTAGCATCATCATAACCACACATGCTATCTCACGATCATGCAAATCAAGTCACGAGCATCATCATCACTATCAATATCATTTGGTAGCATCCTGGCATCAAAATATATCATCGTGTGCATCATCTCTCGAGGCCATACTCCATCTGAGTAATTCGGCATGATGCTGAATAAGTCATGTGTTGGACTTAGCTCACTCAACAAAGTGTCTCGCATAAGTCACTCACTCAACAGAGTGATATAGGGACCATTCTTCCTATCCTGGTCACTGCCTGTGACACATGAAGAATGAATGTCCCAACAGATGCTGAAAGCCACGCTATGGGCTACAAGGACCATTCTTCCCACTCTGGTCACTACTGTGAACTCAGGAAGAATGACTGTCTTGGACCATTTTCCCCCCTCTGGCGACTACTGTGAACTCAGGGAAAATGTCTGTCCTGTACCAATCTCCCCATTTTGGTCACTACTGTGAACTCAGGGAGACAGACCATTCTACTTGTTTGGGCAAAGCCCCAGAAGAATAGCTGTCCTGGACCATTTTACTTGTCCGAGCAATGCCCTAGGAGAATAGTTGCCCATGGTACATCAACAATCTGTTCTGCCTGGACCATTCTCCACCTGGAGAATGTATGTCCACCAACACATTGACTATCCATGATGCCATATATCAACACTATGTCCAACCTAGACCATTCTCCACAGGGAGAATGTCAGTCCAACATGTCAGTCTTGTACCGACCTTCCTAATCTGGACACCATCCGTGCCATAGGGGGCAGACCATTCATCCTGATCAGGTCACCATCTGTGCCACAGGAGAATGTCAGTGCTGGACCATTTTCCGCAGAAAATGTCGGTCCATGATATAGCAACATTCCCTCCCAAACGAGGAAGTCATCTCCTCCTTTTCAACCGACGGAGGGTATCTCCATAAGTCCCAGCTTGTCCCTCCATAAGTCCCAGCTTGTCCATCAAGTATGCAAACTTTATCTTGGACAGAGGTTTTGTCAAAATATTAATTGTCTGCTCATCGATGGAGATGTACTGGAGAGTCACTTCTCCCTTCTGGACTTTATCATGGATAAAATAGTACTTGATCTCAATGTGCTTCGACCTGTCATGGAACACGGGGTTCTTTGAAAGCTTCACACAACTCTGATTATCGCAATATATCATAGTCGAATCCAACACCTGATCAAATAGTCCAGAAATCAACTTACAAAGCCATACTGCTTCCGTACAAGCATCACAAGTTGCAATATACTCTGCTTCTATAGTGTTGAGTGCAACAGACTTCTGTTTCCCATGATATCATAGCAGAGCCCAAACTGAAACATATACCGGAAGTACTCTTTCTGTCATCCGCACTCCCTGCCCAATCTGAATCAGTAAATCCATGCAGTTGTACGTCACCGTTTGAGGCATATCTCAAACCATAATTTAGCGTCCCATGAAGATATCTCAAAATGTGCTTTGCAGCTATCCAATGCTCATGTCTAGGTTCCATCTGGAACTGGCTCAACGTGTTCATAGCAAAGCAAATGTTTGGTCGAGTATTCACCAAATACATCAATGAGCCAATCAACTGTCGGTACATCGACGGGTCTACTGGATTAGAATCGGAGTCTCTCAACTTCTTCAGATCTGCCACCATGGGAGTTGCCATGGATTTGCAATCCATCTTCCCAAACTTTTGAAGGATCTTTTACAACATACTTCCCTTGCCCCAGGAAGATTTCACCACGCTTCTGCCATACTTCTAGTGCCAAATAATAATGCATGAGACCAAGATCCTTCAAATCGAATTTAGAGGCTAACTCCCTCTTACATTGAATAATGAGAGGCTCTACACTTGTCAGAAACAAATCATCAACATATAGTAGCAGGATCACAGGTGCATCATTCACAACCTTGTAATAAAGATTTGGATCAACATAGCTCTTGGAAAATCCAAGTCTCGTTAAGTAACTGTCTATTCGTGCATGCCAAGCTCTTGGAGCTTGCTTGAGTCCATACAAGGCCTTCTTTAATCTGCATACATGGGTTTCTCTCAAGTGTACCTAAAAACTTGAGGTTGCTCTATGTATACTTCTTCCTCAATTACTCCATTGAGAAAAGCGGTTTTTACATCCATCTGATGTAAACTCCAACCCATGGATGCTGCACGAGATTGTGATGGCTCTAATAGAGGTGTATCTGGCAACTGGAGCAAATGTCTCATCATAGTCTTCTCCCTCCTGCTGGGAGAACCCTCTAGCCACAAATCTTGCCTTGTATTTATTGATACTCTCATCCATGCATGCTTTATCTTGTAAACCCATTTTGAAGTGACTACAAACTTTCCTTCAGGTCTAGGCACAATTTCCCATACATCATTTTTCATGATGGATTGATATTCTTCCATCATAGCTTCCTTCCATTCTTTCTTCTTGACTGACAACCAAAGATTCTCAAGTGTTCAACACTTGGCTTCTTTCCGAAGAAAGCTTCTTCTGGAGTCATGTTCTTCAATATATGA
>WSFP011522683.1:0-12434 GCA_009831015.1 Picea engelmannii | reverse complement strand
TTAACTAATTTTTATTTTATTTTTATTTATTTACAAAATGAGAATGGACTTTCTAATAATGAAAAACAAAACGGTATATACAATGAGATTTTCTGTAAACTAATTGTTCCATATAATGCTTTAAAAAACGCCCATTAACAGGGGCATTCAAGATCTTACCATCCAAATTTTCAAGCAGAAATGAATTTTTTCCTTCAAAAGATGCTACCTTAAATGGTCCATACCAAATATGATCGAATTTACCATTTTTTCCTGAATCCTCTTTTCGAGCATCCCACCTCAAAACCAAATCCCCGGGGAGAAAATTCTTGTCCTTGGCTTTACGATCAAATAATATCTTCATGTCATCCTGGTACTTTTGCAACTTTTCATCCACTACAGCCCTGTGCTGCTGAACTTCAATCAGCTCATTTATCCTTCTTGTGAGAGGATTTGGTTCTTCCTTCTCGTCTTGCCATAGTTTCATCACATGAAGTGCTAGATTTATGGGCAACACTACATCTGTTCCATACACCATTTGAAAGGGAGAAGTACCGATAGACCTTTTTGTGCCTATCTAATTTTCCCATAGAGCATATTTTAAATGCAAATGCCAAGATTTTTTATTTTCATTTAAGACTTTCTTGATTATACTGATTAAGCTCTTGTTAGAAGATTCTGCCAGACCATTTCCCTGAGGATAGTATGTTGTGGAATGACCCAGCACAATATTATATTTCTGGCAAAAGCTAACCATTGCCATAGATTTAAAAGCCTGTGCATTGTCTTTGACTATCTTTCTGGGACAGCCGAACCTAGACAAGATATTCTCTTCTAAGAAGTCTATAACTATTGAATCAGTGGCCTTCCTTGTTGGGATAGCTTCCACCCATTTGGTGAAATAGTCTATAGCGGTCAAGATCCATCTGTGTTGAGCACTTGAATAAGGATTAATTTCCCCTATGAAGTCTAGTCCCCATTGTTGAAAAGGAACGTCTGTCTTGACTGGGACCAATGGCATCGCTGGTAGTTTATGTTTTCCTGCAAAGAATTGGCAAGGGATGCAAGCTCGTACCTTAGCATTGACATCTGGGAAAAGTTTAGGCCAGTAATAACCAGCCCTCAGGATTTTATATGTCGTATCCCTCCAAGCGTGGTGTCCTCCACAGACTCCTTCATGAAATTGACCTATAACTTCTTCTGTTTCTGATTTGACCAGACAGACTAAGAGGAAACCAAGCGGGTCTTTCCAGTATAATTGTTTTTCGGAAATACAGTATTTAACTACATGCAGCTTTAGCATTCTAGCTTTGGATGGAGACAAGTCAGCTGGACATTTCAAAGTTAATAAGTATGTTACTATGTCCTTGTACCAATTTGACGACACGAATTTCTCCTCGATCCTGTTTTCGACTATTTGGTCCTCAAGTTCATTCACGTCTACCCATTCTTCTTCCTCCTGAGAACTGTTTATCCCAAGAGCCCTGAAATTGGATTCAGCTAAAAGTTTAGCTAAACCCTGTCCTTTTACCAATTTGGTCAGTTTAACCTCCAAGTCGAACTCTTGAATTTTTGCAAGCCATCTTCCTCTTTTACCATCATTGTCTGCTTGAACCAAGATATCTTTTACAGCACTAGTGGGTACATATGCAATCACTTTAGAATGTAAAACGTAAGTTCTGAAATCTTTCAATGCTTTTACCATAGCATATGCTTGCTTTTCCATTATATTATATTTGAGTTCAACATCTCGGAGACTTTTGCTAAAGAAGGCTATCGATTGCTCGAAACCTTCTTCGTTCTTCTGAAGGAGTACAGCAGCAAGCATGTGTTCAGAGGCAAATGAAAAAATAAGAAAATCTTTGAGATAATCAGGACTCGCTAGTACTGGTGCCTCACTTATAATCTTCTTAATATGAGAAAAGGATGCTTTAGCTTCTGCTGTCCATTTTACTTCACTATTTTTTCTAAGCATATCTGTAATCAATTTAACAATTTCAGTGAAGTTAGGAATAAATCTTCTCAAGGAATTTATTTTTCCTAAAAATGATTGAATTTCTTTCACATTCCTAGGAATAGCTATTGTATCTATAGCCTCTACTCTTTTAGGGTCAATCCTGATTCCATTTCGGGATACAATGTGACCCAACAACTTGCCTTCTTACATAGTGAAATGAGACTTTTTAGGATTTAAGGATAGACCAAACTTGTGGAATTTTTCAAATGTTTGTTTGATATGAATCATATGGTCTTCATCCGATTTAGAAAAAATAGTAAGATCATCCAAATAGATGACTACAAACTTGTCCCGCTCGCCAACGAAAGAAATATCCATTGCGCATTGAAAAGTAGCACTTGCATTCATTAGTCCAAATGACATTTTATCATACATAAACATGCCCCAAGGAGTGGTAAATGCGGTTTTTTCTTTATCAAGATCACTGACGACAATTTGATTATAACCTGAAAAATCCGTCAATCATTGACATTCTATTAGCCCCTACTACTTTTTCAAGAACATGGTCCATTTTAGGTAGAGGATAATTATCTTTGAGAGAAGATTTATTAAGATTCCTAAAATCAACACAGTCTGATTTCCCCATTTTTCTTTCTAACTGGGACCAGATTAGCTACCCAATCAGAATATTTTAGGGGTACAATTATCTTAGCGTCAAGAAGTTTTTTGACTTCTCGTTCGATAACATGTAATAAAATAGGGTTAAATTGTCGGATTTTTTGTTTAAAAGGTTTGACACCTGGTTTGAGAGGTATTTTATGTTCAATCACAGAAGTGTCATATGTTTTCAGTTCTTCATACGACCATGCGAAAAACATCTTTATATTTTCTTAACAACTCCGTGTATTTATTTTTGTTTTCTGTTGATAAATATTTGGATAGTTTAACCATTCGGGGATTTTCTTTAGTCCCTATATTACAATCTTCAACCTCCTCTGGTTGGGGTTGTAGAGTAGTTTTAGAAGGGATATCATCTTGATTAAAAAGTCTTTCCAAAGGGATTAGACCCTTGGGGATTTGGTTGTTCTTGAGAACAAGCATTCGGTGGTTTGCAATTTTATCATGAAATTCTTTAGAATCCTCCCCTTCTTGCATGATCTAAATAGGATCATTTTGATTTTCTTGATCGGTATGCATTTCTACAAATTCATCTAATGATTCTAAAAACTTTCGAAGCTGCTCATCATCTTCAAAATCCTGCCAATGTTGTATGTTATTTGGTATTGAAGGGTGATGTCTCATTTGTATATGATATTTTAAATTAAAAGCAGTCGGGGGTGTGAAAGTGGATGCATCTTTGGCTAAAGCATCAACTTGTTGATTCTCGGATCTTGGGACGAAATGAAAATTCACATATGTGAAGAAGTTCTCAATTAAATCCTAGACACAATTCCTATAGGACCGTAATCTAGGATGCTTAGCCTGATACTGTCGATTCACCTGTTTTATAATTAACTCTTCATCACCAAAGACTTCGAGTTTCTTAATTTTCATCCTTCTAGCAGCTTCTAGTCCTAGCACTAAAGCTTCATACTCGCATACATTGTTTGTACAATCTACATTCCACTGGAGCCTATATGAAAAAGGAATAAAAAATTGATCATCGGAAGCCATAAGAAGTGCTCCTGCCCCGACTCCAAGGAAAGACGAAGCACCATCAAAATACATTCTCCATACACCAGTACTATATACATTTTTCTCTATTTATTTTTTTTCAATTTTTTCTTCTATACATTTATCATCTACATCTACTTCAAAATTGTCATCTAAAGATAATATACAATTTCCTAAATCTTGGTTGGCAATATAAACTGGATGATTGTTGGGGTTGTTTGGGTCACCTACAGTAAATGCCAACCTAGTCTCTCTGTAAAGACAAGTGTATTGGCCTCCGAAAACTGGAATTGTAGCATATGTCATATCTAGTTGGAGAGATCCTCCAAGCTTGGCGCCCCATGATCTAGATAATAGCATACCATACTTTGGGGGAATGCCAACGACTACTACATCCATAAGAATACTTTTAGCAGGTATTTGAGCCAAACCTACCACTAGGTCTTTAATCATACCTATGCATTTTACTTTCCTCGAATCGAAAGAATATAAATCACCATAGGGTCTTGTGATTTCAAGACCAAGTTTTTCCATTATTGCCTTTGGCATAACATTGTGGGAAGCTTCAGAATCCAACATACAGTTATGGAGAAGGTGGTCAAACATGGTTAATGTAATATAAAAAGGAGCCACGGTGTCTCTTGCACCTTCGACGTGTGGACCGAAGACTAATATAGGTTTGTCATCCTCTAAGTTGATGGTGTTGGCCTGGCTTTCATCTTCTAAAAAATTAATCATTTTGGCGATTTGTTTTCTGTATATGGGATTTTTAGCTAACTCAACAAGGGGAATATGAATTTTGATTTTATTTATTTTGTTTTCCAAATTGAAGTTTCCTAGAGCCTTGTCATTTTCGATGTTTGGGGCTTCCATACCTTTCTTCTCAGTTTTACGTTGAGATGTGACCTTGTTTTCATTTGTAGGAGCTAGTGTCTTCACAGGGAGTGTTCCTACTGGTTCTGACTGTACAGGTTGCGTATCAGTTGTGCTTCTTTTTGTAGACTATTTATCTGCAACTTTTGGAGTTAACTCATCGGTTTCGCTTCTTGGCAAACTCTTTTTTGTCGGAACATTTGGGAGATTTTTATTTCTTGGTTTCAAATTATATTTTCCCTTTAGTTCAGCAATAATATCATCTGCAATATTTTGATATGTGAAATCATCAGTCATATTATTGCTAACATGTTCTTCCAATGTACTTTCTTTACTTAAAGATGCTTCGTAATCCTGTCTTGATAAATAAGGGGATTTATTATCATCGCCAAGGTTACCAATATCTTCATCCATTTCTTCAAAATCTCCTAAATCTTCCTCTCCAATATAGTTTTCACTTTTAAAGGGTGTTGGAATTTTTTGATCTTCATTTTTTATTATTTTCTGTGGTCCCTGAGGTTCAGGATTTCTTTGAAAATATTTTCTGGGGAAATTATCTATTTTCGATTTCTCTAGTTCCATTTTCGAGATCTTGTTTGAAAGTTCTCAAATGACCCTAGCCATCTCTTCTATTCTATCTCCCAAGGATTTTCCTAACCCTGAAGATCCACCTTGTTCTTTAAATTTCTTATTTTCTTTGTTTCCAGTTTCAGTCTTTGCTTTAAGTTTCCTTGATGCCATCATATTTGATTCAATCTCAAGTGCATCATCCTGCATTTTTGTGAGATCTATTGATCTCCTTTCTCTCAATAATAAGGCAAAGTCGGGGTCAAAAGCGCCATCAAAAGTCACTTTTGTTGCAGGTTGTGAAGGTTTAACCTCAACTGGAATTTCATTATACAACTTATTGAACCTCTATGTGAATTCTAGCACTGACTCAGAGTTTTTCTTTCTAAGGGCTTCAAATTCAGTTAAGTAGTAGAGGTGATCCTTCCTCTCTCCCCATTGTCTAATAAATGCACTTTCAAGTTCTTCATAGGATCTTAATGATCCAGCTGCTAAGGATCGAAACCAGGTCCTCACCTATCCCTCGAAAGTTTGAACAAGGAGTCTAGAATAAACATTTTCATGTTCTATTCCGAGTATGTCAGCAAATTGATCAAAAAAATTTATATGTTCTTGGGCAGTCAAATCACCTTCCCTTGTAAATTTCGGAAGGCTTTTCATATAATTCTCGGGGAGATCATGAAGAGGAATGGGAAGAACAAGGGGAGAATATCTAGCAGCTACTTTAGATAAAATCCTGGGAAGCAGTACTTGACCACCTCCAGGGGCACCACCTCCAGCTCCAACACCTCCTTGTGCAGCCATAGTTAGATTTGGGACTGAAGTTTGGACAGTGTGAGGAGAATATTCTCGAAAATCTGGAGAAGAAACTTCAGGAAATGAGAAAGTATCAAATGAGGGGGGAAGTGAAATTGATATTTCAAGAGTTTCCGATGAGTTTGATTGCGTAAAGTCAGGTTGATCTATAGTATATGTGGATAAAAAAGACTTGTTTAAGTGATTTTCGCGATTTTAAATTTTTTTCCGGATCAGAGACTGGCGATGTCTGCTTGCTATCTGGGTTTTTTCTGGTGTTCTTTCGGCTACTAGCCAGTTTAGTTATTGTGGAGTCGCCAAGTGAAAAATATTAGCCTTAGAAGGTTTTTTGTTCTTGTTCACTATCAAAAACAGAAAATGTCAATGTCGTTCTTCCCAGGGAAAAGATTCGTTTCTTCGTTCCCCGGCAACGACGCCAAAAAGATGTTGTTCCTGAGTTTATGCTTTAAGGATATAAAGCATACCATCAAGGCATCTGTAAATGATTTAAAGGAATGATTTTGGAATAAGAAATCAAAGGAAGATTAAAGTAGAATCAGTTTCTCAACTTTCTCTGTCTTGCTTCATATTGTTCTTGGATGCTAATGTCTCACTCAATAGCATCCCATGAACGTTCTAACTTAACTCGGTTAGTTGTTGTTTGTAAAATGGTATTAAATAAATTGAAGGCAATATTGGTTTGATCTTGAAGGTCTGGTTCAACGTTGGGTTGTCTGCTACTTGGGACAGTCATGGATGATAAAACTTTATTTGTTTGTAAAAGGATTTCAATCAATTTGTTACTTCAAATTTTCCAGAGATGAGAACAAGAAAAACAATTTTAAAATTCAAAACAGTAATGTAAACACATTCGAGGTCATTTCCTGGATTTGTAACAATTTCGAGAATAGTAAAATAGCAAATAAACACTATAGAAAAATACGAGGCTTTAATCAAGAAAGAATCTTCATATTTCAATAGACGATGATGAAAGAAAAACGAGGTTTCTAACAAGAGTTAAGTATTAAGGAACAAAAGTTTTACAGGTCTTAAAATTACTAATAACAATTTCAGAAGAAAAACTATAAAACATCTGACATCCAAACCAATATGAAATATAAATCAATAAAGTATATAACTTCAAATTGATTACTTGTTAGAATAACATTGAAAGAAAAAATTTCAACAAAGTATAATAAACATGGTGGAGACACATAGCTACAAATTTGCAAGATCCAGAATCTCGTTTGTGATCTATATTCTGATGTATTTGAAAACTGATATTACAAAATGGCTCTCTCCAAAAGTTCCGAAGCCTTTTCTCAGCCTTTAGAAACTATATTTATACATTTTCATCAAAATTTCTTGTTGGCGACTAACCAATTTCCTAATATTACGGTTACATAAAAATAATGTCAACCATTTACAATTTCTTTCTAATCTTAAATGATAAAAACATTTTAAAACATTTTAATCTTGCATTGACGAACTTTCTTTTTCCGCATCAATACACTGAACGCATTTCCCCAAAAACTTCACAAAAGTCCTGGGAGCATCTGGTAATTCATTTTCTTTAAAAAAGAAAAATATTTTTTGCAATTCGGGTAACCGGTCTTCTATCATCTTTTCTGTGAATTTAATAGTTTTCAACTTTAGATTTGACATCACCATCCATTTTTTGATCTCTGTAATATTGATCAATTTAATGTTTGAAATCTCTTCTTTCATTTCCTCCAACTCTTCTCTAAACCTTAGCTGGTGCTTGGCAATATTGATTTCCCCTAATAATCCAGAACAACCATTTGTTCCGATATTAAAGAAGTTATTTCTAATAGATCGGAGATTCCCTGAAAATCATCGTTGACTTCTCTTGTTATTCATTTATATTAGACCATCTTTTCTTCCTAGACCTTTATTATTATGTCCCCTTTAACCTGTTCAGAAATAGATAGTTTCTGAATCTTTCCAACCTCTTCTTTTGATGAGAAAGCCATTGCCTTCTGAAAAGTTGTTCTAGCTGCTTTTGCCTCCCTTTCCTTCTGGAACACATTCTCAAAAGACTTATTTGTTTCTTGAAAATATTTCTAGACTACTTCCAGATTCAAGAACACTTTCTGTTGTTCTTCCTCTATTCTCAAATATATTTCCAATGCTTGTGTCGTGAAATTTTCAAGTTCTACTACTTGGTCAGTAATAGAAATAATCTTATCTTGCAAATGTTTGTTTTCTTCTCCCAGCTTTCGAACCTGTTCCTGTGTGACCTGTATTAAGTGTTTTTCCTCATCCAAGTCTTTATTCAATTTATGGATTTCTTGCATATCCTTTAGTCTAGCTTTTTCTAGACCCTTCTGTATTCCCCAACTAATATTTCTTTTGTTTTCTTTCAGTTTGTCTTGCAACTGGATTATTGTTTGGTCCTTTTGTTTAAGCATAGTTGTTAAACTGCCTACAAAATACATGTTTGTTGATGCTATAGCACCCATTGTACCTGCTAATTCTGTAGCAAACTCTCCATCCTTGCGTTTTTTTCCATCTATAATAACTCTATGCTTTTTAATCGTTCCTTCTCCTCTTGGATGAATTTCCTGTTTCAAGACTGCTCTTCTCTTTTTACTGAAAAAGTAATCTGATGGGGGGATTTCATCTCTTGAAATCGGCTCTAGATCATTGACATATAAAACTCCTTCATGGGGGGTTCCGAAAGTCGACTGTAATGGAGTTAAAGAGGTGATAGGACTACCAAGTTCTGTTGAAGATGTTCCTCCTATCTTTTCTGGAACATTCTTATGATTTCTGGAATTGTTTCTGGCTCTTTTCCCTTATCCATTCTCGTTTCTTTTGTTTGAGAACCCTCTGTATCTTGGGAAGGTATCTTGGTATTTTTCAACTTACCTTTGTTATTTTTTTTATCCTGTATATTAGTTTCAAACCCTGGAGAGGGTTCTTGCTGTTCTGACGATGGGGTCAAAATTTCACCCTGTAAACTCTTAGGTAGGCAACTTCGCCTGTGGCTTTGAAAAGATGTGAATCCATTCTATGAGTCAGGTGGCAAGGCCTGGACTCTGTTCAACACTTCTTCATAAGACTTAACATCTTTAAAAATATCATCATAAATAGATATGTCATGTTCATATGCCTTTAGATTACAATGTATGTAATGCCTACTTATTATTTGGTAGGGGTCATATTTTCTGTGCTCAATATTTACTAATTTCACTTCTTGTAGTGACTCAACCTCTACCTTAGAATGGCCTAAATTTGATAAAGAAAATTTCCCAACATGAACAGGGAAAGATGGCCATGCTTTTTTCTGAAGTGCTTTTAATTCCAATCCAACACCGCCCTTAGCTATCTGATGAGCTACTTCTCTGCACACCAATCTATCTGGTAGGAATTTTGGGAGTGCGTGAGGGGGAATGGAACAACCATAAACCCTAATATAGGAAAACATTTCCTCAATAAACCAGTCGGCAACTGATTTAAGACTTTCTATGACTGCATCAGAAATGCGAGGGGGTTCGCATCCAAAAAATAATTTGTGCATAGGAATAATGACAAAATGACAAACCTCGTAAAAAACATCTTTAGCTTTTTCTTCCCAAAGGGCCGAGTGGTATTTATGAATGGGTTATGGATATGAGATGCTCCAACTCCAATTCATTAATGGAAAGGGGGTCATAAAACAGATTGCATCCATAATGTATGCAGACATATAAAAAGACATTGATTGTCCCTTTGACTTGGCTACTTTGTAATTTAAAATTTCTTGTGTTAGGTTATCCGAAAAAAAATTATGCCAGTTAAAACCATTTCCTTCTGAAGCTTCCTCTAAAAAGGGTACCCAGTCTGCATGAAAGTGATAGGGATCTTTTCTCCCAAAAATTCTGCATAACATAATGGCTATATAAACCATATATTCATTTAAGGAGGCTGTAGCATAAATCCCATGAGAATCAGCCCTAAACTTTGCTTCAGACCTCGCCCATCCTCTAATCATGTCGGGATATGTCTGGTCTACCTCAATACATTCCTTTCTCTGAAACTCAACTATAAATTCAGCATTAAAAGTATTTTTATTATTCGGCGAGAGTTTATACATTACTTGAATGTGCTCTGGCCTGAATGAGCCGACGATAGCTCCTTGATCATTTTGAATGCTCCTTGTTGGGATATCTACCTTATCCAGAGCCCAGTCGATCATATCGGTGTATGCCACCAGCCTCGGACGCGCAACAATCTTATGAAGCTCGGACTCATCTATGTCCCGGAAATGATTTTCGGAGTCAGGATGAGCGTTCTCTAATTCATATTCCAGCAAATTTGAGATTTGAGTCCACGATTTAATAGAATCTATAACATGTGGAGTGGTATCGGAGATAATATCTCCTTCCTGTGCATCTTCATTCTTTTTAGGTGCCTTTTTGGGTGCCATGACTTCTGTGTTTAATTGGAAACCTATAACAGCAAATGGATGAATGAGCTCAGCTTAGGAAGATAACACAGACATTCGAATGCAATTTTGAATATATTTTCAAATGACGAGATTTGCACAACTGTTGTGAAATAAAATCTCTTAATGCAAAAGATATTTTATCGAGATACGCTTTTAATGTCCGTATTTAAGTACCTTCGGGTTTTGAAGAAAACGAGAAACCTACTTAATGGGTGAGCGAAACATAAATGAACGCTTAATATGATTACCATTAATCTTGTTTTTAAGAAAAGGTTAATTAATATTAATCATAATTTAAGGCTGAAAACTTCGTTTTTTGGGGTTTCGGAAATCCTGATGTCAAGAGGTATGTAGTCGATGAAAAAACGAAATCCAAAAATGCGAAATCGCAAAATCGCGATGCTTTAATTAGGATTTAAATGTTTTTAGCACGTTAATTCAATGAGATTAGACTTTTTTTCGAGATTTCTGAAATCGGGATTTCAGAAATCGGTATTTCAGAAATCGGGATTTCGGGAAACATGATGACAAGAGACATGCTCTCATAGAACCGAGAATCCTGAAATCCTGACATAATTATTTTAACCTTTAATTAATTGTCCTGAAGATGGATCCTGATTTGGATCTGAAACGTCGACACTTTATTGACCAAACTGTGGCTTTTCCGACCAATCATGAAAACTCCAACCACAGAAATATTTTTAATCAGAGACTAAACTAATTTATTTTTTGTTAAAATTAAGGTTCCAATGTTTCGGGAAATCGGGGATCAGGGTTTCGTGATTCAATTTGCATCAATCATCTGTTTGCAGAAAACCCCGAATCTCGATTTCTTTAACCTTTAAATTAAAATATCGCAAATTTAAAATTACAACCTGTTTTAAATAATTTTTCAAAAGAGCGTTGGAAAATTTATATTTTTGTAAACTTTTTTCCGTTCGTTATCCAAAAAACAATTGATAAAAAGGTATCGTGAATTTATAAATGACGAAACTCTTATTTTAAGAAAGCCAAAACCCGAAAAACACAAAAAAATAAAAATCTAGGCCTTAAGGATAAAAGATTTTAAGATTTGTTTCAACATCCACCATGGCTCCAGGGGCTTGTTTGAAAACAAATGGTTTTGGCGGACATTCACTCATTATCTCTTTCAACCCGAAGTTTTCAATAAACCCTTTTGTAGGCAAGAAACTTGAAGATGGCACAGAGGTGGATTCTAGAGAGTTCTCAAGAACCAGAGGATAATAACCTTAATTTTTAATAAAATCAACTTTCTCATCCCACAATTTCCATGAATTCCATCTGTGAGTTAGGAGAAATGAGAAGGGTTGGATTTAGGGGAATAAGTACCTTATTTAGTCGAAGATACTGGTGAAAAAGGAACGAGAATGGATGTAGACTTTTCCTTTGAAAGCGCACAATCCCCATTTCTGATAATGATTGAAGAATCATCCTCACACTTGGTCGGATAGGAAATTGGAGAAACCTCCCGTCGTCGATCCTCGATAGGCAGTGAAGACCATATTGAATTTCCCTTGAAGGGGTCATCTGAGAGGTCAAGGAGCTCCTAGTCCATGTGGATTTGTCTTAGAGAGAGGTAAGCAATAAAATGCCCAAGTGAAGGGCTAGCTCATCATGGGGTGTCTTCAGAACAACAAGCAGAAAAAACCTAAACCTATCCCTAAATCAATCATTGATTATTTATGCATATATGTATATATATATTTTGTATGACTTTAAATCAAAAAAAAAAGGAAAAACAAAATTGTATAAGAAAATGTAATAAAGCATTTGTTGGATTCTTAGATTCAAATAAAACATGAATAACTAAATTAACCAAAGTTGCATCTATGATAATGAAGGCGTTAAGCTTGCCCTATGATTTAGTGATGATTCCTTTGATTGAGAAATACACTTTGTATAATGAAAATTTTAATTTTTTGACATTCATTTTAAATTTTGAATTTCATTTTGTTATAGAAATTGCATCTAACCAAATGCCAATTATTAAAAAGTTTGATTGTCATCATTGCAAATAGTTTAATTTTCGAACTCCATTTATTTTTTAATTTATGATTACATTTTATTTAATTCAAATTTATTGTCACTATAGGAGTTTCCATAATAGTTGATCGT
>WSFP011522682.1:0-12434 GCA_009831015.1 Picea engelmannii | reverse complement strand
GGAACTGGTGCGACTTCCATAAGATCCCTTGGAATAACACTGTTGATTGCAGCTTGAAGCAGACACTAGTGGATAAGGTGAAAGCCTATGAATCAGATGCGGGTTCCGAATATGAGTCAGAACCAGAAAGGGGGAGATAGATCATAGACACAGAACCCAATGCTACCATTGCTACCACCAAACTCCAGCTCGATGAACCAGATGACCCAGAGGAAGGCGAGCACCTTTTTCATTCATAGATGTGGGTGAAGGGTACCCCACTGCACTTCATTATTGATAGTGGTAGCCAGAAGAACCTCATCTTAGAAAAGGTTTTCAAGCGAATTTCCCTGCCAACAACACCGCACCTACAACCCTACACCATCAGATGACTCCACCAAGGAAGCGACATCCACATCAACCAACAATTTCGCCTTTCATACGACATCAAGCCCTTCAAAGACGAGGTATTGTGTGATTTTTCCCCTCTTGAAGTTTGTAATGTTCTTTTGGGCCAATCACATTTATGGAAACGTCATGTTGTGTATGAGTCTAGGCCTCACAGTGTTATTATTACTTTGAACAAGAAATTGTATAGGATACTCGAGGCAGTCCCACCCAACGCTATTTCCTTGATCTCTGCCAAGCAATGTATAAAGATCATATCTTAGACATGGAAGTATGTCTTCTTATTGATTCATTCTCAAAATGAGCGAAATATTGCAACCATATCCAAGGTCTCCATGAATGACCTCTCCACATAGCAAAAGCAAGTGGATAAGGTTGTGGAAGAATACTCATATATCTTCTCCTCACCTACTAGGGAACCTCTGCACTATCAAGTGAAGCACCCCATCGATATGACCCCTGACGCAATGCTGCCCAATGGGCCAGTCTACCATCACTCTCTATTAGAGAATGAGGAAATCAAGAGGCAGATCCAATAATTTCTCCACAAGGGGAACATCCGTCCCAACTCATCACCTCGCGGGAGCCCAATCATGTTGGTATAGAAGAAAGATGGAACCTTGCGACTCTTCATTGATTATCGGGCCCTGAATAAAATCACAGTCAGAAACCGGTACCTGATTCCCTGAATCGACGACCTCCTTGATCAACTCATGAGGGCCAAATACTTCAGTAAGATTGATCTGAAGTGTGTCTAGCACCAGGTCCCGATATAACAAACAGATGTATGGAAGACTTCCTTCAAGTCAAATGAAGGTCTTTTTGAATGGTTGGTCATACCCTTTGGTTTGAAAAATGATCCAACCACTTTCATGAGGATGATGGACGATATCTTGTGACCATTCACCAATACTTTTGTAGTGGTGTATCTGGATGAAGTCCTCATTTACAACAAGACTTGGGTAGAACACTTGCAACATATTCAACAGGTTCTGCACACCCTGCGGCAACACTAGCTCTATGCCAACTTGGAAAAATGATCCTTTAGCATGGACATGGTTCATTACCTAGGATACATCGCTGATCAACATGGAATACATGTGGATCCAACCAAAATCTAAGTCATCCATGACTGGCCAGCTCCAACCACTCACTGAGCTTTGAAGCTTCTTGGTCCTTGCCAATTTCTACCGCAGGTTTGTGTTGGGATTATCCCATATTGCATTGGCCCTCAGCCAAGTAACCAGGGGTGGTGATAAGGTGAAATTTTTGTGGGTCTGGTCCCAACAAGAAGCATTCGATGATTTGAAGCAACGCTTGTGCTCAGCGCCAATAATTTTACTACCAGACCTACACCAACCATTTGAGATTGCGACAGATGCTTTAGACTATGCTATGGATGTCGTTCTCACTCAACACGACCACCTTGTGGCCTATCATAGTGAGACACTATCATATGATGTCTATAAGTACCCTAATTACGACAAAGAAATGTACTCCATTGTCCAATCCTGCAACTAGTGGAGACATTACATTCTTGGGAAGTAGACAATCATCCACACTAATCATAATCCATTGTAGTTCATGCAGACACACGGAAAATTACAGAATGACTGCCATCATAAGTGGTCCACGTACTTGCAGTAATTCCACCTCAACTTAAAGTATAAAATGAGAATCACCAACTGCATCATTGATTGCCTCAGTAGACCGACAGTCGCAACACTCACCATGGTGATATAATCTTGCGGCCATGAGACCTATGTATGGCCCCAACTCTATGATATAGGACCAGACTTCGCCACCACCTGCCAAATGTTGGGCGCAAACACAGTTTTCACTAATTTCCATATTGAGGATGAGATGTTGTACCGTTTGGTCCATATCTGCTTTCCATCAAGTGAACGAGAAAATATGATCTGGGAAGCCCACTACAATCAGGTGACAGGACACTTTGACGTTGAAAAGACAGTGACAATGCTACAAAAATATTTCTACTGGTTGAAATTTCGACAGGAGGTTAACAAGTATATCAGGTCCTGCGATTACCAAACCGACCACTAAGAAATAGCGCTTGTACACCCCTCTTCCTAGTCCTGACAGACCATGGGAATCCATCTCAATGGACTACATGTTGGGCCTCCCATCCACCAAACGGGGCAATGACTGTGTTTTTGTGGTTGTGGATCGCTTTTCTAAGATGGTGATTTTGGTTGCCTACAAGAAGAGAATCAAAACAGAGTCTAATGCTAATCTCTTATTTGAACGAGTCTGGGTACATTTTGGAATCTCACAAACCATTATCTTAGATTAATATAGTCTATTTCTTAGCACATTCTGGTCAAGCCTCTAGTCACTGCTGGATACCAATCTCACCAAATCCATGGCCTTCCACCCCTAGACAGATGGCCAAATTGAGGTCGTAAATTGAATGATCGTGCATATCCTGGGCATGTATAATTCCAAGCACTCTCACACATGGGATGAGAGTCTCCCCTATGTTCAACATAGCTACAATTGAGCCCTACATAGCTCAACCAACCACAACCCCTTTCAGGTGGGGTTGGGATTCCAACCATTGGGTCCCATAGATGTTACACTACCCCTTGCGGTCACCTCGGTCAACTCATCTCCTGCTCCAACTGAAGTTGACAAAGCCACCCGGTTCATTGAGAAAATCCAACACATTTGCCAATAGGTTCACGATTTCCTACATAAGTCCAATGAAAAGTACAAGCGGTGCCATGATCAACACCGGGTGCCACATAAGTTTCAGGTGGGCGACAAAGTTTGGTTTCACTTGTAGAAAGAGTGCCTTACAGGACCCCATTGGAAGCTTCTCCCACTCCGTTATGGGTCGTACACCATCACCAAGGATGTGGGTGATAATGCTTTCGAGCTCAATATTCCTCCTTTCCTTGGCTTGCACCCAATGTTCAACGTGGATATCCTTCGACCACATTTCTCACCATTATTGGACACCTCAGAGATAGAAGAACATATGAAACCAATAGATCTCAACCCCAACTGCATACAACATGCATCCAATGATCAGATTATGGACAAACAGATCAAGGGCACTTTCCAACAAACGATCCAGTTTTATGGAGTTGTCGAAGTAGGGTAGCTCCTGCACTAAGGCAAGTGTCTCACCCAGGGCCAAATTCAACATAAATTTCCTCATCTGATGGGGAAACTCAATGCAATGGGGACCATTGACTCCTAAGGGGGGAGGACTGATCCAGATGGATGTTGGTGGCCTCCCACCTATTCCAACTGGTTCATTTTGGCAGTTTTTTCCCTAGTTTTCGGGTCCCTGATTTGCGGGGCCATTTTGAGGCCCTAAACAACATTTTTTAGGGCTCACCACAGTCTAAATGAATTTTGATAGATAACAAAAAAATGTGTAGTCCTTGGATAGACCTTTCCAATGGGCCATTGTGCGCCAAAAACTGAGATCGTATGCAAAATTTATGACCTCGAGAAGTTGATGTACTAACTTACCCAAATGGGGCCCACATGAATTTTGGCGCTTCATCTCCTAGGGTTAGGTTTTTTCGATTTCTAGGGTTTTTGACATTCCTATTTATTGTAAAAAGGCCTTCAGATCATCATTGTAATGATATGTTTGTGAATGAGCACAACCGTCACATCTCTTCTCAGAGATAAGCCACCACCATTGTAGCAAGCTTGTTTCCGCTGCATTTTATAGTTTTATTTTATTTTCTTATTGAATAGAAACCAATTTTATTGTATATCTATTATTCCGTGTTAAGCATATTTTGATAATAATCCGTATTCATTTTGTTTTGCAAATATATTATGGATCAGTAGAGAAAGTTCAAACATGTATGAGGAAGACACAATGACCCCATTGCAAATCTAAGCAACAATGAGCTTAGCAAAACAGGGCCAAGTGAACTAGACCGAAAAAATGGTGACAATGATATATCCCACATTCACAAGGAAAATTGACTTCGAAGGGTTTATATTTCAAAATCTCTTTTATGTATTTTGAACGTGAATGAAAGAGCCATGGAACCATGCACAAGGTGTTAAATTATTTTCAGGAGAATGGTGGACGCATAACAGGTTAAATCCTGACTGTATATCATCGTAGATCAATGGCTAAGATCAAAGGATTGGGGCCTAATACTCCATGGGCCAACTCAACCACATCATCGCCATGATAACAACCTTATCAGTGCCAGATGTCTAGTAAGAAGAGTGTCACATCAAAGGGAGTTCATGTTAGTGCCATAAAAATCATCTCTGCAGATGTCATGTGCAGTGCCACGTGTCAAGAGACATACTGATGCCAGATATCTAGTATGCATGTAGAAGAAGTCCATGCAGAAGCCACGTCATCTGCAACATCAACACAATGGATTGGAGAAATCAGATTCGGGTCTATGCATACAAGAATCATAAAGTTACTGTGACCCGCAGTGAGAGTTCAAAAAATAAACTAAATATCAAAGAATTGATCAGACGGAGATGTCTCACAGAGAACGATGAGATCTCGAAAATTGACTAAGTATCAAGAATGAATAGGTCAGATAGAGATGTCTCATGGAGCATGGCAGAGAAGTATCATGATGTCTCGCAGAGCGCAATGAGATCTCAAAAAATGACTAAGTATCAAGACATCACAAAGGTAATGAAACAACGAATAATTGGGAGTATGTAAAGAAATAATGAGGTGAGTGTGAACCTATGGACGCGCCATAGTACTTAGAGAAATGGTTTAATTATGGGTGCAAAGTGGGTGTGGCGGAACATGAAGGTGTATTCTGGGGACTGTAGAAGTATGTATAGAATAAATAATCAAGATGACAGATCGACGACTGAGATTGAATAAGGGTCTGGATCATACAACTGTTGTGTGATGAGGTTTGTGTTGTGTGTCTTGATGGGTAAAGAATCAGGTCGATAGTCGAGGTTCAATCTGAGATATGATTAGACGATGGCTATAAGATGAAGACTCGGTGGTCCTGATATGCTAGAAAGAGATGAATGGATGAGAATTGATCAGGAACCAAATCCAATGAGTGTTGAGCAATGAGGTCGTTTGTGTGCTACATTAGACAAAGAATAAGAAAAGATCGACGGTCGAGATCAAATCAAGGTTAGGTTGGATGATTGTTGAATGCTAAGGCTTGTAACATGAACAAAGAAAGGATTAGTGATAGCCCTGGTTTTGAGAAGATCTGGAGTCGACCTCATGGACATATTTTATGTGAACAAATCCATGGAAGCACAGACTATACAATCATCTGTGTGCTACATTAGACAAAGAATAAGAAAAGATCGATGGTCCAGATCAAATCAACATTAGATTGGATGATTGTTGAACACCAAGGCTTGTAACATGAACAAAGAAAGGATTGGTGATAGCCCTGGTTTTGAGAAGATCTGGAGCTGACCTCATGGACATATTTAATGTGAACAAATCCATGGAAGCATGGACTATACAAATATCATTTCCCAAATCTATTTTTTTTGGGTTCGCGAAATGTGTGAAGAGTGTAGAGGAAGTGTGTGTGGATCCTGTGGAGAGAAGCTCTGAAGATCTGAGGTCTGAGGATTCCAAAGAATGAAAGGAAGATAATGTAATTGTCTAAGGGTGGATGGGAGGTGCAAGGTTTAATGAACTTCTGAAATGAAGCAAATTGTGATTTGAAGGAATGTGTTGTAACAACAAAGATAGAGCAACAATTTTTTGCAATTAAAGGCTTGAAGGAAAGAGAAGATTTGACATTATTGATATATTGAGAATATTGGTGTCTCCAGTAGGTTGGTTCCTACATATTGTTGAGTTGGTGCTCAACTAAGGGGATTGGTGTCTCCTGCAAGTTGGTGCCTGAAAATATTGCAGTTGTAAGTTGGTACCTATAGGTAGTGTTGAGTTGGTGCTCAACTGAGGGGATTGGTGTCTCTTGTAGGTTGGTGCCTGCAAATATTATAACAATAGGTTGGTGCCTACATGCTTTTATAAAAGAATTGTTTGTGGTTTTCCCATTTGGGTTTCCATGTTAAATCCTTGTGTACTATGGATTGCATGGTTGTGTATTTATCATTTATGATTAAAATTGGTAAAGTAACACATTGATAAATTAGTCTTATATTGATTCACCCCCCCGCCTTTTCAGTATAAGTGTGCCAACAATGCTCCTCATTAGTATCCAACTTACATGTAAGGAACTTCTTGATTGAAAACACAAAGACAACTTATGATTTAATTCCGTTTTTTATTGAGAACAAAAGGACAACTTAGGATCTAATTCCATTTTCTTGGTGGCACTAACAATAATTGTAAACAAACAACCTAAAACTTGCACGAAAAGGACTTTAAAAGATAACTTTTAAGGAATATTTTTGCATGTACCATTGATGTTACACTTAATGAATCACTGGATCTTATTACTATGAAGACTCCTAATCTAATTCATCTAAAGAAAAACTTCATAAATTCTAATTCATAAAAATACAAACTTTGATTGAATTTAAAAAAAACCTTCATATGATGAAAACATATTAATAATTCAAAAAACTCAAATGTTATGTATCTCAATATATAATAACCCAACTACAACACACTTAACATCTAATAGGCTTGAACAATCCTATTCTCATCAAATTTGACAACCAAAATTCTAAGTAATCATACTCAACTTTTATTAACTTTTAACTAAGGTTTAGATGATAAAATGGATGTCCAACACACTTGACATCAAATATGCCTGAACAATCCTATTCTCATCAATTTTGACAACCAAAATTCTAAGTAATCATACTCAACTTTTATTAAATTTTAACTAAGACTTAGATGATAAAATGAATGTCCATCATTTCCTTATGACAAAACAAAAATACCATTAATGAATAAAATTAAAAAATCAAATATATAATTATAAGAGATGACTTAAACAAAATCATTTATTATTTTTCTCTCCTTTAAAAAAAAAAAAAAAAAATCTTTTTCATTTAGTTTTTAGTTCATCTCTATTGGAATTTCTACTACTGGTTGGAATTTCTTTGGCTACCTCAAGCGTTCTCACAGAATCTTCTTGTACCAACTCTATAGTTTCCAAATAGAAATTTCAAGCGCACAAGGAGAACATACCGCAATAATAATTGGACACCAAATCCAAGTTACTCATATTTATAGTATTTACACATAAACATCATACAGTGATCATAGAGTGAATGTTGTGGAAACTCGAGAGAAAATAGAGTGCAATCTTGACTGGATAAGATCTCATACATTACAAAATTACAAAATTTTTGATTTGCATGCATGTAATTGGACATTTTCATGGATGGAAGGGAGATCTATACTTAATATTATTCCGACACATATATACTTAATATTATTCTTGCACATATACTTAGTTGACCATTTTTATTTTGCCACCCTATGCATGCATTTCCTCTATTAGTCCCTGTAGCCTGTTGGATTTTTTTTCACTTCTTAGAACTCTTGACCCACTACACGAAAAAATAGTTTTCGAATCTTTATTTTGCTACCTGGTGACTATTTTTATTTTGCCACCCTATGCATGTACTCACTGTATTAATCTCTGCAGTCTGCTGGGTTTTTTACCTTCTTAAAACTTTTCACCAATTACAAAATAAAATTATTTATATTTTTTAAAATTATTTTATTTTGTTTCTATTTGTATTTGTTGTATTAATTTTTATAATTAGTTGGATTTTTTTGATTTTCTTATAATTTTTTAGTAATTAATGAATAAAATAATTTATAGTTATAATAATTTTTTTTTGTTAGTTTGTCTGTGACATGTGGGACTATCCTGTGGCTAAGAAACCCCGACTCAGGGGTATCTAAGCCGTTAAAATCACCTAGGGATCGGTCTGAGCCACACCAACCTTTAACATGGCTCGATTTTTTGTCCCCACAGATTTCAAACGAATGACTTAACATCACGGAGGGCCTTAACACTCCATCACGGATTGTCCTACACCTCAAGGACAGTTATAACAAACTTTATTAACTAATCATTTTGTATAATAATAATAATAATATCTATTTTTAAAGTAACCAAACCAGATATCAAAGCTTATTAACTTTTGTAATTTCTCCTTTAATATTATCATTTTCTAACAAAGCTTTTCAAGTTTCCATACATCATTTCTTAAACTAAATGGTATTATAAATCTATATGCTCTGACTTTGCATGTAAAGTTGTGTTTTTGGTCATCTCCATTGTAGTTTGAATGTAACATTCTGGATAGGATGTAGTCTAAACACTCTACATTTTTATGAGCACTTTTTTTTACAAATTTTGTCAAAAATCCAGTCAAAATTTTAGAAAATTGCATATTTCAGTGATTGAGATTACATATTCTGGGTAACTTGAGGTTTTTGAAGGCCTAAATAAATATATACATTTAAAAAAACCATTCAAACAATGAAAAGTTCTGATTTTGCCAACAATTTCTTGGAGAATTTAAGTGATAATTGCTGAAAAATAAAAAAACAATCGTGTAAACTAAAGCATTATTATAATCATTGATCATTCTCCATTCTCCTAGTTTCCTAGTTAAAAAGTAACCATATTGCTTTTTTAAAAACTTGATGAATAGTTGCATATTGCTTCTTTACAAACTTGAGTAGCTATCATCTACTCAATTTCAATGCTAGATGATGTGTCTTGCTCATCTAACTCACAGCTACTCCAAATAGAGTAAATTCATAACCATTACTGGAACTTCCACTATCTACATCTCTGGCCCATTCTGCATCCACAAATTATATCAAATTGATGTTAATAGTTTTGAAATTACTTCTTCTTGCACCAGTTGAAGATGTATCTGGTGCAGGATCGTTCTTCCTAAAATTGGTGGGTGACCTTGATCTTCACGCTGAAGAAAATTCTTTTGTAGACAAATGTCTAAGTAATGTGCTACTCTATTATTGGGCCGACAGTTGACCATTTTCACAACTTATTTTTCAGCGATTCACATGTGCGTGGCTGAGTGAATAGTGGGTGAGCAGGTTTTCTGTCATGTTCAACTTAATGCACTTTCTTTCTCACTGCTCAAATATTCTGTCTGCTGGTGCAGTGGCGTGCTCAAAATATGTTTGTCCATGGACTTTGCATTTTCTTTCTCAGTGCTCAACTATTCTCCTCCTTTTTATTGGTCGCTTGTGAAGTGGCGTGCTCAATATATGTTTCTCCATGGACTCTGCATTTTCTTTCTCGCTGCTCAAGCATTCTCCTTTTTTTTGGTCTTTGTCTGCTTTTGAAGTGGCGTGCTCAAAATATATTTATCCATGGACTTTTTCTTTATAGCCATCTATTCTGGTTTTCAACGTTGCAACTCTTCTTCAATCAATTAATTTAATCAACGTTGTCACGCTGTTATTTACTAGATATTTAGGTCATGAATCGACGTAATGAAAGTCTATCTTCTCAATCAAATGATTTTGGATGCATGCTCTTCTGGAAACTACTATAACCAGTTTAAAATATGAGTGGGAAATCAAGTTCTACAGAATACATTGAATCCTTGTTCAAAGGAAATAACTAAATTATATTACATAGCTTCTGATTGAACCCTATGGTAAATTTATACTCTGCAAGTTTCGTCAACTCAAGGCGACAGAATCACCGAAATCCTGTCATCCGAATCAGCTTGCCCTACATTCTAAATATTTGTGGAGCCATTCTATAAGATCTTTAATGCATCTGCTATTCCGTTGGCCTGCTATTCCGTTGGCCTGAAGAGATATAAATTGTATTTTTTATTACATCATGATATTTTTCATCAACATTTTCATTCACATATTTAAAAACAGTCTTGTTTAACTGTTTTAAGTTTTGTTTTTTTTGAATCGGCAGAAAATTACTATTTTCTATTGTTCAAAATTCATTTTTGAATGTAGAAATGAATTCACCATGTTGAAAAACCTCTAGAACACTAGGATTATACAAAATTAACAACTCAAATATATAAATCCAATAATTTTTATCCGACTTTCTAACTAAAAAAAAGACCAAAACATAAAACTTTTAAAATACCACTTTAAGAAGTGTGTTCATAATCCCAAGGAATGCCAAACAGAGATCCAAACCTTCTTATTATATTCTCAAACACTAAGCATGTTGTTGTGACTTTTGCAATACTTTGTGAGTGGAATAGTTTAAAAGTTTTAAGTTTTTACTTTTTTTTTTTCCATTAATGTTATTCAAAATTCAGTTAGAAATTTGGAAAATTGCATATTTTAGTAGTTGAGATTACATATTCCAGAGATTGTTAGGTTTTTGAGGAGTCTGAATCCAATTATGCATTTGAAAAAACTATTTAAACAATGTAAAATTGTGATTTCGCCAACAATTTTGTTACCAAATTATAATAATAATTACTCAAAAAACAACAACAAAAAAAAAAAACATAAAACATATTATACTATGCCTAATAAAATTCATTACCCCATCTTCAATACACAAACATACATAAAAACTAATCAAAATTAAAAACCTTTTAAATTAATATACATAGAAACTAATCAAAATTAAAAACCTTTTAAACTAATATACCTTGCATTACTATTTCTCATTCACAAAATACCCATTTTTCAATACACAAACATAGAAAGTAATCAAAACTAAAATCCTTTTAAACTAATATACCTTGCATTACCATTTTTCATTCACAAACATCATAAATAAAAATTAAAAACTTTTTATCTGCAAATTAAAATTTAAAACTTTTTTACTTAGACCTTCAACTAATAAGCTTTGCTTTGCATTTTTAGAATCAACCACACACATATCCATAAAACTTCATCAACTATATATCTTATCTGAGCTTCCGTAGTCAAACACATCTCCAAAAAAAAATCATTGACATCTTTGCACTTAAAGACTTTTTTACATAGACCATTATAGTCAACTACGCGCACCTTCAAAAAATCTCATGGACTATATATCTTACCTTACATGGTCAAACACACATTGATAAAATATCATCCACACCTATGAATTACATGGTCAAACACACCTCCACAAAATATCATCCATATCTATGACGTTATAGATGTTAATAGTTTGTATTCTTTATCATACAACTAATAATACATTTTTCCTCCATTATCAAACACGTTTTAAAATCTCATTGACATTGATTTATATAAGTGATCTTGTATCAATTAATATTTTAGTATCCGTTTGCATATCTCATTTAGCAAGGTCTTCAAAATGCGAGATAAACAAATATGTGAAAACAAAGAAATACGAGAAACATTGTTATTCTTAGAAAGTTCAAAACATTAATTCATATAAATTGAAGTTTTAAATTTTTATGATTACAAATTAATAAAGGATTTAAAGGAATTTTTCTATGTTTTGGTTTTTTTTCGAAATCTTTTTTGTTGAAATTAGGTGACATAAATATGTATGAAATCATAATTTTTTGTTATTTAAATTGTATTTTTGAAAATACTTCAACTATTTGTGTTAAAGAAGGACACAAAAGAATACAATAGTGTTAATATAAGTTGAGTGTAAGCTAATGATGGTCTCTCATGACGGGTTAGTTGCAATGCAAACATGGAAAAACTAATCTCTTAACTTGGATGGATTATTCAAGGTATTTTTACAATGAATTTGAATATGGTGTAAAAATATGAAAAGTAGGAAATTGAATTAGCTTTCCCAATATTCAACTTTTATTCATAGATATTGTGAATAACTGTGTGAAATTTGATTTTTTCTAATAGTGGTATGTTATTTTTCCAACAAAATATAAGGTATATGTTTATGTTGGCGCAAGTGTTGAGTACCTTAACGATGAAATTTCATTCCAAAAACTTGTATAATTGTAGATAACCCATTGTTATAGTGCAGTGTATTTTTTGGAATATTAATATGTATATGTGTGTGTGTGTTTAAATTATGAAAGTCAATATATCCTTAAAATTACAATGTTTTTTGTTCGTGCAAGCTAAGAGGGTCTTAACATGATATATATATATATATATATATATATATATATATATATATATTGTAGGTATCGGT
>WSFP011522673.1:0-12434 GCA_009831015.1 Picea engelmannii | reverse complement strand
ATATTCCCATTTTCATTTAGTTTGTTCTTGAATATCCACTTGGTTCCCACCACATTCTTGTCCTTGGGTCTTGGAACTAGTTCTGTAATATCCCTCGATCGAACCCAAATGTAAATATAATCCAAGTATATTTAAACTAGTGATCTGTTTAGACATCATTTTTGTAATACACCTTTCATGGCATGGTGCACGCATATACTGCGTAGTAAAGGGATGTAATTTGCACATTTCGGAATACCGCGTGTAGTAACTAAGGTGCGCACAACCTTAAAGACAGAGGATACAATGCGCAGTAACTAAGTGCACACAATATTAAGGTTAACAAACCTTTGTGTATATAATATGAATTATAGGATGGTGAGCCATTATTATAAGACAGAATGATTATGTCTTGGAATTAGGCTAGTGTGCCTGGATGTTAAAGGCTAGAGCGCCTACTTTGTACATGAATCATGATTAATATAAAATACATCACTGCGCGCAGACTGACCACGATAAAAGAGATGGGGGACTGAACTTCACCAGTTAGGGAAAGGGAGGGCCAAAAGTCAAGGGAATATTATATTAATATTTCCTAAAACATAAAGTATGGATAATTAGTTTATCCTAAGTTCTAAAGTTGGGGACAAGTGGACAAAAGTAACTTCCGATATGACAAGTGTCAAGTTGGGGACATGCATTCATATTGTGGGGAAATTTAGCTCAGTGGAGGATTTTTTTCTCACAGAGATATCTTACGAACGGGAAAGGGGGGGACCATCAGGAAGACCATCATTTTTGACAAATATTTCACCATGATTCCAAAACAAACTCAGTTGTCTAGTCAATGACTCCATGACCATTTCACTCATACTTTTCGTTATCCTTGAGACAACCATTTTCACCTTTCCGAAGCCTGTTTTCCCCATCATTTTTGGTTGGTGTACCTGGTTAGCTTGGAGTGGGATTGAATAAGTGGGTTTTCAAGCTCGTGAGTAGTTCTTTGAGTGAGATAATTGCTGGGGATTGATTTTCCTAGGTGCTAAACTGCAGTTACAATGCTTTGAGAGTTCCGGTCTGGCTTGTTGTTGAAGCCCTGGAAGGGAAGTGGGGCAGCTGAGGGACTGTTGAGAAGAGAAGGGGAACACTTCCTTGGGTGGGATAGGCATGTGGGGAATGAGAGGCTATAGGCTGTTAGTTGAGTGAGCACCTGAGATAGATTCTTTTCTATTGTCCATGAGCCTTAGCCTAGATAGAAATCCCTTTACCCTAGGTGGAGTTCAGTCCCAACTTGGGGGTGATTCACTATTGAGAGCGATGAACAATGTATTCTATGGCTGGGAGGTTCGTGGATGGTGTTACACGTCAAAATTACTCAACTGGATAAGTTTTGCATATTCCTCTCAATTGTCGTAAGTGTCGCATCTTCCTTACAACTTTCGCAAGTGTTGCAAGTTGTTCACAAGTGTCACAAACATTGTTCAAGCATACTGCCATGCCAACGACACTAAGGAGGCACTTAAAACATCTCATGTACTTTATTTGGAGAAGATGAATTGATTATCTGAAGTCAAAGGACTCTTGACACCTGAAAAGAGATTTTAATCAAAGGTGCTGGGGGTGAGCGCTCCCCTATATCAGTCAAGGGAGTGCTGGCGCTCCCCTATAAGGTTTCAGAGAGAGTTATAATGCTCTCTTTCCCCTATGAAGGAGAACTATCCACCTTTAGGGCACTGGCGCTCCCCTCAAGCTTCTTAGGGAGAGCTAGAGCTCTCGGATGCCCCTTTTGACGGAGCGCTACCTAATCTGGAGCAGTAGTTGGCCTGTTGAGGAGAATAAGGAGAGGATATTTCAAGATTAAAAGGCAGTTGCATTCAAATTCTCGGTTCCATCAGGAGATCCCTGATCTAAGGAGGAGGTTCCTCAACTTGTTTTAAAGATAACTCAAGAGGTTAAGCTCCTCTTAACCTATATAAGCAAGCTCTATGATGGTGGAAAGGGGAAAGAATTGCTAGAATGAAACCTATGATCTCATAGGAAACACATAGTCAGCCAAAGGAGAGTGATCAGTGAAGCTGCTGTTATCCAGGTTGTTGATCTTTCGAGCAAGGGTTAGACGAAGAGGAATCGAAGAAGTTGTCACATTTTCATCTACGATTGTAAGTACTACTGTCATTATTCTCATTAATATGACAGGCTTGGCCTGTTTCTTTCTAGTTTGTGTCTGATGTTACATGAACTTATCATTGATAGATAGATCTATTTTCTAGCTAATACCAATAGAGTAGGAAGTGGTCGTATCTTGTTTGTCTACAGAACTCAGTGAGGAGCAAAGGACCGGAGCTCGACTCGGAGCGTGCAGGGACAAACATCGATAAAGAGGTACTTCTGTTCTCCTTCCTTCTCATGTGTTAGTCTCTACAAATTTGAAAGGAAGTCAGTGTCCACATTAAGCATTTTTCTATCTAGAGTTAGGGTCAAGCTCTTAGAGGCGATCTACCTGTCCGTACGGAGATTTTCCTACAACAGAAACTGGCGACTCCACTGGGGAGATAACCTCAAATCGAAATTTCTTGTTTTGATTTCTCCTCATTGACCTTGTTCTACCCCTTGATTGTTTTAGACCTGGTTCACTCCTCTTTTGATTGGTTTCATGAGCTTATTGGCTCCTTACCCCATCATACTCATCCTAATTGTTGAGATTGAATTGCAATTTTTGGAATTTTTGACATTTTGGGAGTTTTTGAACCTGGCGCCCCTATCCCTGTGTTAACAGAGAGCCAACACTCCCTAATAGCCTTACACAGAGTGCTATAATGCTCCTTTCCCTTGGCAACAGAGAGCCAACCCTCCTTTGTCCCATAAACCTTCAAGAATTGTTTTTTCAGGGTTTTTTTCTCTGTGTTTCTCCTGCTGGGTAACCTTGTGAGTCAATTCTTACTTTTTCTAGCTTTGACATCTGTCTTTTCCTTGAAGAACAAGCATCTTGCTGTTTGGATTTCGTAGCCTTCTTCACTATTTTTGTTGAGTTTTTCTGCCATTTGGAGTTTGAAACCCATGCATTGTCTTTCTCTCCTCATCAACTGAATGAAAAACGCTGGCGAAGGTCATCAAAGGTCTACATATCTTTTCATTTTGTTTTAGTTAAGATCATTGTTCTTCGACTTTTTCTTTTGGGTGTGAAGTTTGTTTTCTCTTTGATTGTTTCTTTTCTTTTGCTTCTTGTTTTGATTACAACGAGAGGGTGTGTTGTTTGTATGATTCTTGCTCGTGTTGGTTTGATTTTCATTCATCCAAAAAGATAATTAGCAAGATGAGCATTGTGTTGAATTAATCATTATTCATATCCAAACAATAAAAAGCATCTTCATGATTGATTGTGCATGTTAGAAGGCATATCAAAAGTTTTGTCATCACATCAGGATTTGATTTGAAGAAAATTTGCTTGAGGACATTCCTTATTAGTGCTTGTTAGTGAAAATAACTTTCTCTCTCTCCCTTAGATAGATGTTCATCGAAAAGAAATGAATGCTTATCATCTCTGATGCATTTTTTGGACTGAGTCATAATTCCATTCGTTTCACTTCCATGCACCCCTTTTTGAGTAAAGAACAGCTATAAAAATCAACGCTAATTAAAAATTATTTAGAACCTTTTCTTTTCTAGGATCCTCCACCAATAGTAGAGTAGACTTAGTACTTTGGATTAGGCTATGAGCATAACTCTCCAAAGTTTCCAAAACAAATAGTAGCATCCTGAGTTAGGGAGAGTCAAATCCAATCATCATATAAGTCTGCCTGGGATCCCCCTCTCACACAGGGGTTACGCACGAGGTCGCATTCGAGTGAGTTACGGAGATTATCCCTCTGTGGTTCAACTGATTATAGTGGTTAGATCGTATTATGGGGATCACTTTGAGGTAAATCCACAATTACTGCGTGGAAGCCTTTTAGTTGATTTCGGGCTCGATACCCTGCCCATACGTTCGGATCGGACTGTCGATTGTTCTTGCCCAGGGGCTGACTGCGAATTGGTAACCTTAGTGGCCATAATATTTAGGGTCTTACACAAGGTGATAGTGAAGGGAAATCTCATTGTACCTGGAGCAGACATTGGTCAAACTCACTCGGGATCCTTGGAGGGTAAATCCACAATTACTGCGTGGAAGCTTGCACCAAGGCGTAATTCCGTTAAGTAGGTCGCCATTGTAACTGTTACACCTTATCCCCGCCCCTTCTGGACTTGATCACGTGATGTTGGATTTCATCACCAACTAGTATGGTCATCAAAAGAAGGCCCTATTTGCTTGGTTGTGATTCTTAGATTTCTATTAGCATATGTTGTTTCTTTTCGATAGTTGGCCATAGATCTCTTTCGCCGACTCTTTTTCGCCAACATTGAACCTCCACGCCGTTCACGGAGGCTACAGGGACTTCCTCCAGAAAATATGGAAGGAAATACCCCTTTACCCCCTCATTCTACGGAGGAATCTCCTCAACAGAGCGAGGTTAAAAATAGTACGACTTCCCAGGAAGAAATTCCCACTCCTTTGGAAAATTTTCGAATTGTTTCAGAATCTTCGGAAGCTTACCGCATTCCAGAGGGATATGAACGACGTATCCTCCATCTAAATTCCACTGGTGAATTTTTCATCGTCAATCCTTCTGACATTCCGGCTGGGTCTCATCAGAATCCTTTAGCCGACGACCACTTTTGGACCACAAACATTGTTCAAGGTCCACCACGCTTGGTGCGATATCTTTATGGGACAGGGGAAGGTGTTGACGCACCTTTTTCCTACACCATACCCCTAAATCATTTTACCGGTACCACCATTTTTACAGCCACACCGCCTATTGGTACGAACATACCGTTTGTTGGCCTAAGGTCTACTCTCCCGCTCCAGACGGCCCATTCTACAATGGTCCCTCACATTCTGACTATCCTCGTCGGTAATGCGGTGGTCAATCAAGCTGCGATTGGCACACTTGTAACACCAAGACCTACAATCCCTTTTGGATTCAGGGCACTGAATGCCTTCACTGCCACCACTGCCCAAGCAACCACTACCCAAGTTATACCGGGAAGTTCCATACCTATCCAACAACCCGGAGGGACCGGTCTTGGTGGTCCTAATCCGCTCGGCGGCACTGGTCAATATTTTACATCTGGTTCTCAAATTTCGTGAACTCTACCTCAAACTAGGGTGCATACTCCCACTGGAGGACAAATCCCATTTGGGGAGCACCCTCATGCTGGGGGGCAGCCTCAATCCGGAGTCTACCATCAACCACACAGACAAAATGTATCTTCCGCACCTAATCCGTGGAACGTCCTTTTTCAAGGGAACCCATAGTTCCCGATAGGACAAAATTCTCAGACTTCACAACAACCCCCCTATGGACAAATGCCAAACCCAACCTATAACCCGCAAAACCCATCCGATTATCCTTCACTCACACATGCTTCTCAAAACACCTCAAATCTTGTGTTCTCTGGTCAAAACCAACCTCATACAAGAGGGCCCACTAGTTATAATTACCCACACAACCCGGTAATGGGCCCTACTGCTGTCCCACCGCCACACCAACATTACCCACAGGTTAACCGAAAACTACCTTTTCTAGCTACACTGGATCTTCCAGACTTGTCTCGGTTAACGAATGATCATATTTATCATTCTCTGGTTTGGCCAGCTGTTCCAACTAAACTTCCTTCTGATATCCCAAAATTTGACGGAAAGTCCGGAGAAGACCCAAACAACCACGTGATGACTTTCCATTTGTGGTGTTCATTCAACTCCCTCATGGATGATTCTATCCATTTGCGTCTTTTCCAACGAACACTTACGGGTTTCGCAATGAAATGGTATATTGAACTACCACACACATCTTTTCACGATTTCAACTCCCTTGCCATGTCCTTCCTCACACACTTTCAACTTCCCATTCGATACGAGATGGGTACTGAACTATTAACCACCCTTCGTCAGACAACTTCCATACATATCTCCGATCATATTCATGAATGGAGATGACGATGAAGGCTAATCAAAGTGGGCATTCTTGACCAATTATTAGCGGAATGGTTCACTAAATCATTATTACCCCATATTGCTCGTGATGTTGCCATGGGTGGCGTAGTCACCGAGGAAGAAGCCATTGCCCGAGCTCAGTACTTAGACTTAGTCTATTCACAATCCGATACTCTGTACGAGCTGATCCCGAACGCTACCCGTCCCACTAATGATCCATCCAAACCATCGTCTGCTTCCCACGTGGATGGAGTTATTAGCTCCGTCAAAACCCAATCTACTACCCAGTCTACTAGAACGATTCAGCGGCCCGCTTCGACGGCTACTCCCAGCTCGACTGCACCCTCTTCTACCCACCCCCAAACTCAGGTCTCTGAGGTGAATGCGGTCCAATCAACCCCTTCAAAACAACTTGGGGGAAAGAAGAAAGAGAGAAATAAACCAAAGAAAAACAATAACAATGAACAACCCAAAACCCAACCGCAAACCCCTGCTGTCGGAAAACAACCACAACGAAAACCGAAATTCCCATGTCTCATTTATGGAGATGATCACTACACTCGAGACTGCCCACATCGCGATGAAGTGGTAAAACTTTTCAAGGGAAATTCACAACCCACTGTGCTTACTCAGCCTTTTCCACAGCAGCAATCTTTGGTTGCCCAAACCCCCACGTCGGAGGGAAGTTCCAACCAACCCCATGATGAGGCCTCAACAAGTGCCCACATTTACATGTTCAACGGGGTTAATCTAACCACCCGCTCTGTGACATATGACACGCCAGTTAAACCTGATAAGCCGAAGATTGCTAACGGTTCTCTGCCAGACCTGTTACCATCCTCTGCAAATCCTCCGTCTGTTAACCCTCCATCCAGGCCACTCCAGATTGAGAAACCTTCTTTTGACTCCATCTTATGCCCTCCTAAGAGCACCATCCATAAATCTACTTTCAATCCTAATTCACGGGCGGCCCAAAATTACAATATTGTAGAAGATTTGGCCCAAGCACCGTGTGCTATGTCCACCTTGGAAGTTCTACAACAATGTCCCAGCCAACGTAGAATGCTCTTAGCCGCTATCGGTGCTTTTGATCTCAAGTCATCAAACAACCTCACGTTTAATCTGGATGATCATCAACCGCGACTCTCCCACCAGTTAGCTTTTCAAATCGATGTTGTTGTTCACAATCAACAAATCCACCAAACTATCCTGGATGAGGGAGCCTCTACCTATGTCAGGTCTCTAGCCTGTTGAAAAGGCTTAAAATCACCTGCCCTTAATAAATCCCCTACGATGTTATGCGCTTTCGATGGACGGGATTTTCATCCTCACGGATTATTACAATCCTTAGCCGTTCAGTTGGGCAGAAAAACTGTTACCGTTGATGTCGAGGTGGTCGATGCCCCCCTTGATTACAACTTATTACTCGGAAGAAGTTGGTTCTACGCTATGACTGTCGTCGCCTCGTCGGTGTTTCGATGTGTACAATTCCCCCATCAAGGTAAAATTGTCACCGTCGATCAACTTGATTTCTGTACACTCGATGCTCGCATCCCTGCCACCAACAACATTCCTTTTTTGGGAGACCACCCAGTTACGTATGAAAGCATTGGTATTGGATTATTGAAAGATTCTATCCTTATGGGTACTTTCCCTACACCAATTCCACCTACCGCACATCATATTTCCATCGTCAATATGGTCTTGACTATGCCTTATCAATCCTTGGAATCATCTAACCCTTGGATTGTACCTAGTCCTTTGGAATTCGATGTGCTCAGTGACACCATGCCACTTAGCCCAGTCGAGGATGCATACGTAGCTATTCAATCTGCCTCTCCCTCTTCCGATAATTCACATTCATTGGCACCCGATGCCTACTCGATACCCTCATGGTTGGATTCCCTATCATCTGTCGTTGATTACATTTCCCACATTTTTCCTTCTGACAAATTGATAATGGAAATGCTTAGCATCGACGATCTACCTTGGGATGATAACCATCATCGATCCTCTTTTCTTCCACCGTTAGAAGAAATCCACCGAGACATACACTCTGTCTCCCCTCCCGATGTTACCAATGCTCCACAATCTCCTATCCTCACACAAGATACTCTCTCTGAGGGGAACATGGGTAACATCTCCACTACAATCGTGATTGACATTTCAATCAAAGAAGGTGTCATGGAAAACATTAACCTTGGTGCTAATTGCACACCCGAAGAAGTGGTCTCTTACACCGCTTTGTTTAAAGAATTCCGCGATGTCTTCGCATGGAGCTACGAGGAAATTCCTAGGATCGACCCTTCAATCCTCGTGCACAAAATCAAAACTTACCCTGACACAAAACCCATTCGACAAAAGCTTCACCTGGTTCATCCCAAGAAAATCGCAACTATAAAGGCAAAAGTTGAAAAACTTCTAAAATCTGGCTTTATTTATCCCGTCCCTTTGATAGAATGGGTCTCCAACCTTGTTTCGATTGCTAAGAAACAAGGGACCATCCGTGTTTGCGTTGACTATCAAGATCTCAACAAAACTTGTCCCAAGGACAACTACCCTACGCCCTTTATCGACCAAATCATCGATAATTGCGTAGGGAGCGTAATTTTCTCTTTCATGGATGGATTTTCTGGATATAACCAGATTGAAATCTTACCTACTGATCAACATAAGACAACCTTCATCTTCCCTTGGGGTAATTTCACCTATCGAAATCTACCCTTTGTTTTTAAAAATGCTGGTGCCACTTTCCAGTGGGCCATGTCGTATGCATTCCATGACATCAAACATATAGCAGAACCATACCTCGACAATTTACCTGCCCATTCGCCAAATCGATTCGATCACATCGAGCACTCATGGACAATTTTTTTTCGATGTAGGTTCTACCGTATTCGTCTGAACCCACACAAATGCATTTTTGCTGTCGAATCTGGTCGACTCCTCGATTTCATTGTCTCCAAAGATGGGATCAGAGTGGATCCCTTAAAAATTAAGACCATCCTAGGCTTACCCCCACCTACCAAATTAACCCAACTCCAAAGTTTGCAAGGCAAAACAAACTTTCTTCACCGTTTCATCTACAACTATACTGAGATCACTAAAGGATTTATGTGGTTACTGTAAACTAACATCCCTTTCATCTGGAATGACACTGCCCAACGGTCATTCGATGCCCTCAAGAATGCTTTGACCCACGAACCTTTGTTACATCCCCCCAAATATACAAAGGATTATATCCTTTACTTGGCCACTTCTACTTCCACCATTGCAATGGTGTTAGTTCAAGAAGACCCCAACGATGAAGAACATGTAATTTATTATCTGAGAAAGAGTTTATCTGGACTCGAACTCAGATATTCACATGTCGAGAAACTGGCTCCGGCAGCTGTCATCGTTGTCCAGAGGTTTCGCCATTACATCTTATTACACACCACCACGGTAATCACAGACTCCAACCCTATGTACCACGTCTTGACACGTCAAGTAATTGGGGGAAAATATTCAAAATGGATCATTATTCTCCAAGAATTCGATCTCGAGTTTACGAAGGCCAAAGCCAAAAAAACCCTGGTGTTTGCCGAGCTCATCTGTGCTCTCCCTCATGCCGATGAAGACATCGAAACTAGAGATTCTCTACCCGATGAATCTCTCTTCCTCATCAACACCTCTGATCCTTGGTACGGGGACATTCTCCTCTACCTTCAAACTCAACTTTTTCAGCCCAACATCTCTCGCGAAGAGCATCGACACATTCATCACCACTCTCGTCGTTATCTCATCATCGACGACACCTTATATCGTTGTGGTATTGACACCATCATTTGGCGATGTCTGATTCACGAAGAAGCTGAACGCATTTTGAACGATTGTCACCTTGGTGCCTGTGGTGGTCACTTTATCGGGATGGCCACAACCCAAAAAATCCTATGTGCCGACTACTTTTGGCCCTCGATTTTCAAAGACTGCATCGAGGCTGTCAAAAAATTCCCACCCTACCAAATATTTAACAAGAAGGCATGCACCCACCCTACTGCGCTGCACCCCATCATTGCCATTGGCCCCTTTGCCAAATGGGGCATCGATTTCATGCAGTGTAAGCCTACCTCATCCGGGGGGAACGATTACATCATCGTCGCCGTCGACTACTTCACCAAATGGGCTGAGGCTATGCCTACCTTTCTGAATGATGGTCGTACTGTAGATCTGTTCCTTTTCAACCATATTATAACTCGTTTTGGGGTACCACGTGCCATTGTCACTGATCATGGTGCACACTTCAAAAACCAGATGATGAGTGAGTTACATGTCAAATTGGGTTTTCGCCATGAATACTCATCCCCTTACTACCCACAAGAAAACGGACAAGTTGAAGCCATCAACAAAGTCCTAAAAACCATGATCCAACGCATGGTAGGGGAAAACAAAACATCATGGCATTTACAACTTTTCTCCGTTCTTTGGGCTTATCGCACCTCTGTGAAAACTTCAACTGGATTCACCCTTTTCTAGTTGGTCTATGGCATTGAAGCCGTCCTACCAATCGAGTGTGAGATTCCATCACTCAAATTGAAAATAGAACTTCTGCCCCACACTTCTGCTGAAGAAGAACGATTCTTATATTTATCCAAACTAGATGAAACACGTCGTGATGCTGCTCTCGCCAATGAGGCACATCAGAAACGAATTAAGAGTCAATATGACAAATCCATCCACCCTCGGACTTTTGCAGAAGGAGACTTAGTCCTCGTTTACGACCAAGCTCACGATAAATTGGGGACAGGAAAGCTAGAACCTATGTGGCACGGTCCTTACATCCTGAAGCGTGTTCTACATAGAGGTGCCTACGAATTAGTTGATCATGATGGAATTTCCTTAGGAGAGCCCCGAAACGGGATTTACCTTAAACATTACTATGCCTAGATCATCTAGCATCTGTACTTTGTACATTATTGTATTTTAGTTTGGTGCGTCTTTTTCTTTCGCGTGCTCGAGTCTTTACCGTTGCCACTCATGACTGTGCTTGTGTTTTCATGCGTAGATGACGTCTTCCTTTCCTATCATTTTTGGGTTCGTGGATGGTACTAGCCGACACACCCAGAACATTGCTTTGGCAACATGGGTTATTTACCAATTTGACGAGGTGGTGAGTTCAAGAGGTATCTGCTTAGGACCAACAACCAACAATATGGCAGAATATCACGCTGTCATTGGACTGTTGACCCAAGCCTCCTCTCTAGGTATCTCTCGTATCATTATCTACTTAGATTCCCAACTCGTAGTTTATCAACTCAACCCTATCTACGCTATCCGTAGTCCTATCCTACTACGCCTACACTTACAAGTCCATCGTCTTGAATGAATGTTCGATTACATTGAATATAGACACATTCCAAGAGAACTTAATAGTGTTTCAGATTCGTTAGCTAATTATATCATGGATCGATATCTTGCCCACATATAAGAGTTAAGGAAAGCAAAACTGTACATTACATGTAAATTAAAACACATCAAAAACATCATCATGTACAAATCATTGGCACTGTAAAAACTCGAAACTGTATATATATATATATATATATATATATATATATATATATATGGCGTGACTGAAATGGTTGGATTACATCAAAAAGTATGTAGAAGAGCAAAATATTGGGTCTTTTCACCCATACAACGTTGCCTGACAAGGCATACAAAAATATGATAACCGGAGAGACTATAATCTCCCCGCACTACATTGTGTTGCGAGTAACACAACACCGCGTGCACTATGCACGTCAATAGAGAATTGATATTCTTTGGTACTCCCACAGTGTGCCTCTGCAGATGTAAAGACACTTCTCCCCTCCGTAAAGGAGGAATGCCCATCGTAAGGCCTTGGAGGTTTCTCTCAACCTCCCGGAGACTTATCACTGGTATTGCCGGATTTGTTGCAATCGGGACGCCCCCACGACGTCCAGGTATCGGTATATCATTCGGGCACACTGCTCCCTTGTCTACATGTTGAAAACAACACATCTGTTAAAAACTCTTCTATATACCCCAGAAAATATATATATACATCAAAAACTTAAAAAAAACAAAAACTAGACAAGGTATGGTTCAGTCTCTTACCGGATACATCCCAGTCTTCCCCCGTGGGAAAAATCAAATCCATACTTCTGCGGAAATCTACCTTATCACAAGGGAAGTCCTCTATCCATAGATACTACCGTCTCAGACAGGTAAAGAAATCACCAGTAAAACGAAACTCTGACTCCAATACTAGCCTTGGAGACAGACTAGTCCACCTCTCCATCCTCGGTTCATCCACTGGTCGCACCGCCAGTGCTATCTGAGGCTGCATCTAGGGGATGCTCTCTAGGAAAAATGAGACCAAAAATGAGCCATAACCAAACTGCTTCTGCCCTGTCCT
>WSFP011522672.1:0-12434 GCA_009831015.1 Picea engelmannii | reverse complement strand
GCTGTCCTCTACAAAACGACAGCAGTGTCTCCAACCGTACATGGATTTATTCCTTTGAACCAAGGCCTGATATGAAAGTCAGTTGAACAATAAACGTATACATTCCTTGGTTCTGGTATTCATGTCAAATCATTAAATCCACTAGCTGGGATTGCTGTGTAGGTAGGCTGAATCGATCAAGAATAAATTTAAACGTCTTTAGGGTTTACCAGTGAAACTTTTCAATATGTTATCTCGATCGATGTTTTTGGTTCTGTTGACGGATTTTATCATTGCCGTCCCTGTAATCAGAAAAGCGATGTTATTTTTAGGTTCTGTTGACTGATTTTATCATTGCCGTCCCTGTAATCAGAAATGCTTTGAATTGAAATGCTTTAGGGTTCCTAAACTGCTCATTGTGCTATCGTTTTCCATTTAGCGGATTTGACCATGCATGAATTGAAATGTTTTTTGAGAAATATCAGGTAAAATGTTCACTGTGTACAATTGACCCTTAATTAATATTTAAGAAAAACTTAGTAAACTGTTTTAAGAAATCATTCAAAGAGAATTTTTTTGCATAATGAAAACTTTTCATTAATTGTTTTTTCAATTATAACTAATTAGATTTCAAAATTCAATTTTAATTACTTGTTTTAAAACCCAAAAATTATTCACTATTTGAAACCACTCCACATAACAAAAATTTGAACCCACTCTGCATAAAAAAAATTTATGGAATGAGTAACATTTATTTTTCACTATTTGAACCCACTGTGCATAACAAAAATTTCTCGCCGATACAGGATTTATCGAATTAGTAACGCTTATTTGTGAAAAAAATCAGAAGATAATAATGTTTTTAGTATTTAGATGTATTCTATTGCAATCGTTTACGGTTATTGATATGTCTAGAAAATGGAACAACAAGTTGAATCGTATACCTTGGCCCGCGTGCGCAATTACAGGTTTCGAGATGGAGCATTAAAGGAAAAAAATAAATTGAAAAAAATAAATAAATTTGAAAGTTATTTTAATTTCATTTGTAGAGAATACAGTTTTTTAAATAATTATTAAATATTATATTATTTTATTTAGAAAATATTTAATTTTCAACATACATATTTTTAAATAACTTTTTGGAAATTTACTCTTAAATTATTTATACTACATTTTTTATAAAATAGTATTTTTTATACAAGAGATTATTAATGTTAGGAAGAAAACCCCCCTATGGCTACACCAAGATTTATAATATAGGGAGATCAATAATCGTTTAAAAGTCTCCTACTTCTCTAATAACCCTAAACATACTCCAAACTTATGTAAAAAACAAAATGAGAAGGATCACATAACTGTATCTTTACTCTGCGTTCGATGACGATCCTCTCGCGTTTGAAGGCTTCGCTGACTGCAAACCTCCTCCCAAGGCCAACATGCATTCAAAGACTAACAAACAAAAAGATACAAGTATACATTTCATACATAAATAAGGCTTAGATGTTAGAATAATAACATAAATCAAATAAAAACATTCGACACATTATGTTTTGGGACACAAAAAGTACTTATTTTATTGATAATACAATGGTCACTTACAACCAAAGTCAGCTACTGCTCCACGAACCTAGTCCGAGCTCCTCTTCACCAATCTCCAAGTGCACCTTTGTATAGCTTCTCCTCTCAACCTTCTTCTTGAGAAGTATAATGGGTTTATGCTAGAGGAAGGAAGGCAAATTGAGGAATTCTGAGGTAATTCTCACAAAAGGGCTGCAAATGTTTGGGGCAAGGAGGGGATGTGAAACGGACAGAGTTTCACTCTTCTTATGTCTGGATGTGGAATGAGACCCCAACGCCTCCTTTTATATGGAAAAATTATGGTTATTCGGTTGGGTGACGGGCTATAGGCAGTGGATGTAGAGGTTTAAGCTATTACTGAGTTTCATTTTATTTCATTAGATAACAATAGCATAGATAGGATCACTGAGAAATACACAATCACAAAACACACATAATTTATTGTGGGAAATCCTCATGTGGGAGAAAACCCAACAAAAAATTCCTTAATATAGATAGCCAATACAATGCCAAGAGATAACTCAAACAAATATAGAAAGTGCTCTCCAAGAAGTGCATCTCTCTCTCTCTCTCTCTCTCTCTCTCTCTCTCTTCTTCTTCTCCAACTGCAGCTCCAGACTTGGGCTCTGATGAAAAAGTGAGTGCCTCAACAAATGAGGCACTAGCCTCTCATATTTATACAATCTCGCAGGAATTGAACTAGGGTGTATTTTCACTAGCTAGGTCGACTTCTCATTTTGGGTGGTTATAACGACCTTTAATTAATCTGGGGGCCGACTTCTCATTCTGCCTATTACAATTAGGGTTTTACTAATCCACAAAAGGGGATTTGGTTATTTACAATACCCGACATGATCAATCCACAAAAGGGGATTGATCTAATGAATAATATATCAATAATAAATAGAATACTCTTTGTAGTTACATTATTTCAACACTCCCCCTTAACAAGAAGGGTATTATACAACAACATCAGGTGAGAGAGAGGATAACATCATCAATGACATTAGGTGAGTGAGAGGACAACATCATCAACAACATCTTGGAACACTGACTCACATATCTATAAATCATCAGAAATTTTTCTCATCAACAACATCGTCATTCACAGTGTAATGAAATCATCATCTGCATCCATATGGATTAGTATAAAACTAATACATCATCATCACAACACGAGGTTGGTCACATCATCACAGCATGAGGCTGGCACATCATCACCGTACAAGGTTGGGATCACAACACAACAGTTAAGCTGGAATCACAACACAACAGTTGAGCTCGAATCACAACACAACAATTAAGCTGGCATCAACAATTAAGGTGGAATCTCAACACAACAATTAAGTTGGAATCTCAACACAACAATTAAGTTGGCATCAGTAATTAAGCTAGAATCCCAACACAACAATTAAGCTGGAAACACAGCACTCGGATGGCATCTCAACATAACAATTAAGCTGGAAGCACAACACTCGGTTGGCATATCAACACAACAATTAAGCTGGAAGCACATCACTCGGGTGACATCTCAATACAATAATTAAGATGGAATCACATCACTTGGCTCGCATCTCAACACAATAATTAATTTGGAAGCACAACACTAGGCTGGCATCTCGACACAACAATTAAGCTGGAAGCACAACACTAAGCTGGCATCTCGACACAACAATTAAGTTGGAAGCACAACACTAGGGTGACATATCAACACAACACTACTCCCCCTATCGAGGGAGGTCCTTTCAGACTATACCGATCTTATCTCAAAATTTCTCAAACTTTACATGAGATAGAGGCTTGGTCAACACATCAGCAACCTGTTCATCCATACTAACATATTGGATTTTTATGGCTCCTCTCTACATCATGTCACGGATGTAATGGTATCATATCTCTATGTCTTTCGACTCCTCATGAAATACATGATTCTATGTCATCTTTATGCAACTCTTATTATCACATAGAATCGTCGTTGCTTCCATCTTTAGGTCGAATAGACCACTCAACAACTTACGAATCCATATGGCTTCATAACTAGAAATACACGTAACAATGTATTCTACTTCCGTTGTACTGAGGGAAATGCTTGATTTTTTCCTACTCTACCATGAGATCATGGTTGATCCCAAACAGAAACAACATCCTTAAGTGCTCTTCCTGTCAGAGACACTTCCAACCCAATTTGAAATAGCATATCCACTCAGTGTGAAATTATGATCTCCATCATAACTGAGACGATAATCTAATGTACCCTTAAGTTACCTCATCACATGTTTTGTAGCAACTAGGTGAACATGTTTGGGTTCTACCAGAAACTGACTCAAGGTGTTCACAGAAAAACAAATATCTGGTATGGTGTTTGTCAGATACATCAACGATCCAATGATCTGTCTATATAATGTGGCATCAATCAATTTTGACGAAGTGTCGACTAAAAGCTTAAACTTCATTTCCATGGGTGTATTCGTGGACTTGCACTCCAACATATCAAATTTGTTTAGGATTTCAACTGCATACTTCCCTTGGTTAAGAAATATTCTCTCTAGGATCTGCCATACCTCAAGACCTAAGAAATAATTCATGTAGATATTCCATCAAACTCTATGGCGATCTTATTCTACCATCTGTGATGATCTTTTCTTCATGTTTGTTAGGAATACATCATTGGCTCATCATTCATAACCTTGAAGTAGAGGTTAGAATCAACTTTACTTTTGGTAAAGCCCAAGCTTGTTAGAAAATTGTCTATCCTTCCATACCAAGCTCCATGAGCTTACTTCAAACTGTACAGAGCCTTTTTCAACTTGTAGACATGAGTATTCATGTCATCAACTTCAAATCCTTGAGGTTGTTCTATATATAGTTTTTATTTGATGACACCATTTAGGAAAGTTGTCTTTACATCCATCTCGTGTAACTTCCACTTCATCTTAACTGCAAGGGCTATGATAGTTCTCATCGAAGTGTATCTGGCTACAAGAGTGAATGCCTCTTCATAGTCAATGTCTTCCTTTTGAGAAAAGCCACGAGTGATTTAAACCTTTATTTATACTTCTAAATACTTCCATCAGCACCATGTTTTATTTTGAAAATCCATTTGGAAGACACCACATCCTTGCTCTTCGGTCCAAGAACTATTTCCCATACATAATTCTTTATTATGGATTGGTATTATTCTATCATGTCATTTTCCCATTCTTTCTTCTGAATGACTTCTTCAAAGTAGGTAGGGTCCTTCTCTAGGAGATAAGACATCAAAGCCATATAACTGGAGAATGGCTTAGGTATCTTCACTTGTCTTGTGGTTCTTTCAGGAACAACATACTTCTCTCCATATTGAATAAGATCCATATCCCAAATAGGCTTTAACTTATGGGAGATTGTCATCTAAGGAGGTTCTTTAAATTATACTATGTCATGATTTTCTAGAATTTCCTCATCAGGGGAAGCTATGACTTCGCTCACTGGTTCTGCAACTCCGGGAGCTACATGTTCCTCTTCATATAATTCATCAAGTTGCAGAACTGAGTCTTTCTATCTTCAATCTTCACACCAAATTTTGACATTACATTGTAACAATCTAGTACAATTGCTTATATGCAACTCAATCTACACAATCATGTGCTATCTCTATGTGTTCTTTGCAAAGCACTATCTGTCTCACTGCATGAGAGTATGTCCTCTGCTTTTTCTGCAAATGTTCTTTCTAGAACTGAAACTCTCCACCTGCATCTCTTCTGAGGTTGAGAATGACTGTTTCATCCTCACTGTGGTTGCTAAAGTCTGAGAGTATATCCTCTTATTATATCACGGCAACAACTTCATCTCAAACTGACGGTGGCTCAATAACTGATACTAAAGATATCCCTTCTTATTTCATGGGGGTAATGCTATATTTCATCATATTCATGTCTCCATGACCCGACTAATGTACTACACCATAGGCCACTCAATTTTAAATATGGGGATTGCTCCCTCTACATCTCATACTATATATGAATCATGGTTGTTCTGGTTGTCTTCATAAATATTGGTACTATTTCTTCAATAAGTGTCTCGGCATAGTATTCTCCCTCTTGCTGGGACAATCCTCCAGACACACATAAGGATTTTTTCTGCAACATGCTTGATCTGTGTAGATCATTCTTGGAAGTCAGTACTGACTTCTCTTCTAGTCTCATGGAAGAATCCATATCCTAGTCTTTCTTACTGGCTTTCTTCTCTATTACTGAAACAAGGGAGTGTTCTGAGGAGATTTCATCTCTCCTAGAATTTTTTGAAGCTATGATCTAGTCTTCTCATGACATCTGTCTCCGAGACCTAGGAGTTGTCTCTTCATATGATCATTTCTAAGATAAAGCATACTCTTGATTTCTTCTAAGTCTATAAGTAATTCATCATCTCTTATAGGGTGTACTTGGTGTTGAATCTAAAGATGAAAGACATAGTCAAGTTTCAAACGAGATCTTCTTCCCGTTCTAATGTTCGGTCATCTTTGGAGCCTTCTGCTCCTTTGAATAAATATTTATATGAGATACTCTGAATATCAAGAGATGGATTATTCTTCATATTCTTTGGTGAATGGGTGTATATGGTCATGTACATAGTCTGATTCATCTCTCATATAATATGTTGTCTTAAGAAACCTTCACTTATAGCTTCTGTGACCTGAAACAAGGTCAACAAAAAAACAAGTAAGAATAATACTCTTTTGATAATAAATAAATAGCACAAATAATCACTAGAGTAGATCCTTTAGATATATCACTTGTGAACTATCTAAGTAAAGATCATGAGTAATAAGTACAATATGAAATGAGGTCAACACTCTTATAGTGTTGTGATCAAACATTCCTCCCTGGCAACCTGGAACTAACACAAGAGATTTCTCCTAGAGGAGATGTTATTTTCTATCAGGCAAATGATTACATTAAGCGTTTATCTCAATATGCTCACATGCTACCAAGTATAATATTATTCAAAGACTGCGATTTCAACTATAGTGTTTACTTGTAACTTGTCATGTGCAATTTTGAATATTATCAATTTAATCAAACCTGGGACCTGTGGCCTTGTCTTCAAGAGTGTGTTGCTTTTCTTCCAAGTCTCCTTCCTTCAAGATGACGAGTGCTTTATTCAACCTGTCTTTTGTACTAGGACAATATTCTATCTTGACAGAAGGTTGGTTAGAGAATAGACACTATGGTCTCAACTTTATTCCATCTAATACCTTGACTTTAATTTTGACCAAGGTTATTATGATGGTCATAGCTTCAACATGAAATATAGATCAAAATAATATCATAACAAATAGATGTATATCAGAATAATCAAACTTGGGTTGCATTATTCCTCTAAATGTGTTGGATCTTGAGATCCTTCTGGGTCTATGGAAAGAGATCCCTTCTCCTGCAAATACCTTTAAAGATTAACCATTTAAAGATGTGTGAGTACATACCTCTGATGGAATTTGCAAGTAGTAGCACCATCTAGTAGCAACAATAATGATCACCAAATATTAACAACTTCAAGGGTGTCTGGAACTGGTACTATGACTGATACTTCAACTAATACTGCAACTTCAATTGATACTGCACTTGATTCAGAGACTGCAACTACAACTACAACTTAGGGTTTTATGAGGAAACATTGAAATCGTGGAATACATAGATGCTCATTGCATTGCAGGGATCGAGACAGTCAGGAGCCAACTCCCCATTAGAGTGATAAAAAATATTAGCCTCAATATTGTTTTCCTCATTTTCACACAAATCATAGGATCAACCTCTTTTCACTAGGCATCGAGGCCAATTATGTTCTACTCAGCGGAGTGCTTGAGACCCATGGTGTACGACTAGTGCACCTCACTATTTGCTAACATGAAGAGCCAATTTACAGAATGGAAACAAGGTAGTAAAAGGAACTTCAGGTTTTCTTCTATCATGTGTATCTTTTTCCTTGAGAAGGTTCTAATATTGGGACCTAGAGTTGAGATTATTCTGTGTGGACCTCATGATCCAGCCATGGCACGATGGACCGCGTTATTGAGGTGGCAGAGAGGAGGTAGTGTGCCAACACCCTACAATCATGACTTCTTCTTATGGTGGAGACAAAATGTGATAGCTCTGAATGACTACCCTTACACAAGGATCGACTTCAGAGGATGTCTTTAGATTCCATTACCTCCAGGGTCTGCCTATGGAGACATAGGTATGTCAAAGTTTTTTAAATATTTCATTTTTTTGTATTTTTGTATAGGAAAATAATTTTTTTTGGGATGATGTTAAGTACTAATTATACATGTATGTGAAACAGACGTAGTTCCACGACGGTCATAATGACTTCCACGACATTGTTGGAGGCACCAGGGAGATGACACTATGAGAGGGGACACAGAGAGAGTCCTTTAAAATGTGCAAGGAAACATGTCTCGTTTGACACCAAGGATTCTTATTGTTCAAGTGGAGGATCTCTCAGAGGCTATCTAGGAGTCGGTGGTAGGTGTGCCCCATGCTTGGGAATAAATCTTTTAGAGTCTTGTAAACACTATAGTTTGCTATCATGACACTCATTTGGCACCACAAGAGTAGATGTCATGACTATTGTATGATTGGCTACATATGTATATTGAGGGTGTTAGCCCCAATTTTGTACCATAAACATCATATTTTTTGAAGTATATATAAAAACATGGTTCTTCGGCTTTACTTATTATACGATGTGTACATTGATGAGAATATTTTCTTTGCTTGAGTTATGTGACAAAAGCCAATCTAAAACAAAATTAGCATATTCATCGGATACATAATTAGAACTGATATTTATGTGATGATAAGTAATAAAATCAATCTGTCATTTCAAAATTCGTACCTGTAGGAATCGTCAGAGTAGAGTAGGGTCACACAAATGGTAACTGCCATTCCATTGACATAATACTAACTGCGATTCTAGGCGAACCTCTAAAGAGTGAATACCATGTGAAATGGCATCGTGCAAAATTTCTATAATGATGCTATATTTGGCCACATTATTCTTGGATGGCCCTAGGCATATGCCACCTGAAGACACCAGTAGACCCTCCAATGAGTAAACAACCCAAGCGGCAGAAACCAAGTTCTGTGTATGACGACTGGACCCGTCTGCGAATCCCAAGTATATCGAGGAATATGTTGACATCTGCCAACCAAGGGAAAACTTGATAAGCAAGATGAAGATGAAAATAAAGGGAAAAGATATATAAACTAAATTACATTACTATACAAAGAGTTATGCCCAAGCTTGGGGCTCGAGCATAATATCTTTTCAAATAACGTCCATTACTGGGCTCAACAAGCATATTCCGTTCATAATCTTCTAATTCACAGGATCCTTTTTCGAAGACACATCACACGATATAGGGACCGTGCCACATGGGATTGAACTTTCCTGCCCCTAGTGGTTCTTTCGTTTGATCATATAGAAGGACCAAGTCACCCTTAGCTTACAACTGAGGACATCCAGACGTATCATATTGGACCTTGACATGTATTTTATTTTCTCATCTAGACTCTCTAGGTGTACGAGGTGTCATTCGACATCGCAAGTGTGAGGCAGGAGCGCAACTACCAATCTAAGAGAATGAATTTCACATTCAATAGTTAAGATAGACTCCACATCGTGTACTATCTGGAAAGAAGAAAAATCGTTGGAAGTCTTAACCGAGGTTTGGTATGCCCAAAGTGCTGGATAAAACATGATATGGCAGTCATATTTTCTCTGGTTGACATTTTTTTGCAAAATGGTCTAGAGAGACTTGTTCATGACCTCTACTTGTCCATTTTCGCGGGGGTAGTAAGGGGAAGAATGACCATCCTTAAATCCGAGTTTAGCTTCTAGTTCTTCCATCATTTCATTCTGAAAGTGACTTCCATGATCAATTTAAATCTCACTTAGGATTCCAAACCTGGGTATAATTTGATTGAATACGAAGAAGGCAACAATCTTCCCATTGGATTTAACTCTAGGTATGGCCTTTTTCCACTTATTAAATTAGTCCATGGCCACGATAATGTGTTGATGCCCCCCAACCAAAGTTGGGTTCCAATCCACAAAGTCCACCCTCCACTTGGTTAAGGGACCGAAAGTAATGACTAGATGGAGAGGGTCTGGATGCAAGTGCATTTTCCGAGTGAACACCTGACTAGGGTGCCACTTCTTAACTGTTTTGATGAAATTTTGAAGTGTAGATGGCCATAAATAACCAACTCACTAAATTTTATGGGTCGTCGCAAGCTCGGATAGATGACCACCACAAGCCCCACTGTGGCAGTCCTTTAGAACATAATCAACTTCTTCATGATTTAAACAACGACATAGGATACTGTCTACTCCTCGATGATATAGAGTGTTGCAACAATAAGGTAGTTCTTAGCTTGGTATCGTATATATCGTCAGTCATCCGCAATGTCTCCATACCAAGGGTGTAATGAAGAGACAAGGAAAATGTGGCATCCGCAAATGAATGAACATGAATAACATCCTCGTCTACTCAAGGTAAGTCGTATATTGACTCTGCAAAAACTAGTGATATTTTGGATTTCTCAGAAGAGAAATCGAGATCGAACTCTTATAGAATGACAATTCATTTATTGTATTTTCCCCCTATGATATGCTTGGTAAGGATGTATTGAAATGTATTGACATTGGCCACCGCAATAGTTTTTCAAAGAAATATATAATGTTGTAACCGTTGGACTATGTGAACAACAACCAAAGCTATCTTTTCAACATGAGAATATTTGAGTTCAGGCTGACTAAGTTTTGACAAGTAAAGTAAATGAATATGAATACAATGCAAAGTCTTAACTTCAATTCTCAATAAATGATATGCTTTTTTCCAAAAAGAAATTCTCAATTAAGTTATTCAATTCTAAATAAAATGCAATCTTTCTTTACATGTACTAAGATCAATGATAAGGACTCTAAAGATCAAAATGCCAACAATGTAAAATTCCTCATATTTTTTTATTTTCAATATAAGAGAATGAAAATGAAAGGACTGAACAATAACTTGATATAAAACCTCTACTATGTGTAAACATAGACAAACTAAGTAGGATATCAAGAAGGAAAACACCCATCCCAATATGCAAGGATAATCAAATGAAAATGATGATGAGAAAGGCACTGCCCAAAAATTCAACCAAAAAAAGGTTTCCTGTCATTCCATAGACACTTAAGAGTCATAACAAAGACCCAAGAAGTCTCAACAATCATCAAAACCTACCTAACAACCATCAAACCAAGCAACCAATCAACAAAGGGTGATGTACGTGATTTTTCAAGGGAAACTGCATATATATTCTTCTTGCAGAAGGAAAACACACGTATGTACATGACTGTTAGGAAAAAAGCCGCGTATATGTGTTAAAACAAAACCAAGCTAAGGAGAAGGCTAAGAAACTCAAAATAAGAGTGAACAAAAGTTTTCAAGCAATCATACGACAAGAAACTAAATATAAACAAGAGAAAACTAAGGATAAAAACACTCCAAACACCGAAAAATAATATTTTATCCCCAATATTGTCGCCAATTCTATTACGAGGAAAATATCTATATGGCTAGGGGTAAACCACAACAGACAAAAATGACTACAGATATGAACTCTAATCTTAGGTATTCTATATAAACAAATATGCTAGCAACACAAGAGAAAAATCCTACCTCGTCTAGACGTTCGATGAAGTCCACCATTGAGCACTTGACTCAAAGAAATACACCTGCAACTTGTCCTCAACAACCAAGAAATGCAAGAATATGGTGATAATAAATAATCTTATCACATTCAATAGCATAATCCATCAACATTCATAACAAATATTCCCATGGGATAATAATTCAAATATTTGCAAGATATTAATTGGAGAGAAAATAGTATTTCTATTAAAATGTAAACAACCGAAGTGAATGAATTACAAACTTTTGTGTCGGCAGAGTTTGAAACCGAGAAACTAAATTCGTTTCAGCTGGGCCTCCACCAGTTCAATCCTCCACCAAATGCAATCTTATATAAGAGATACAAAGAGGTTCTCAATCAGGTAGGTAAGTGCTTGGGGACTGAACAATGTGTTTAGACTTAAAAGGACAAAGGGATGCAAACTCAATATGAAGTGAATAATTTCTCGAGAGTAACTTTGCTCTCAAATTTGAATTCTACTCTTCTTTTCCATAGCTTGGACTTGGCCCATTTGTAGCCTTCAAGTGGAACTAAAGGGTCGATTCAAAACGTTTCTAGTATATCGAAGAAAAATGACCATAGATCTCATTACGTGACATGGAAAGCCAACACCATTTTTTAAATTTTAGGCAAAAATCCTGATGTACATGGGCTGTAGTAGTGCAAATTCTGTATACACATGATGTACTATAGGTAGGGTGCGTATATGTGGAAAAATAATTTTTTTAACTCTGTGAATTGCAAAAAGGGACTTCAAGTCTGAATAGGGAAATGGAAAAAGGCCTTCTATGCAAGTTTGCATAGGGTGAGGCAAATCTTGCTATAACATACATCCACATAGAGACTTGTATGATGGAAATTCATTTGCAATAAAGTATTTCTTCATTATAAAGACTAAGGGTTCTATTCTTTTTAAACCCATGCAAGTCCTTCAACAACTTCATTCTTTTTTTGTGCAACTTACACCTCTACATGCATATAGACTTGCATAAGTCTATTAATTTTCTTACTAAATCATTGTTTTAGTTTAGGGTTAGAATTAGGTGCTAGTCTTTGATTTCTTGCAAAGTATAAGCTTCATATTTATTGTTTTAGCTACATTCTTACCTAGTAATTATCCAATGTAGTTGGTAGGAGGGGTGAAAAACAAATTTTCTT
>WSFP011522667.1:0-12434 GCA_009831015.1 Picea engelmannii | reverse complement strand
ACCCCCACTGTCACACTCTCTCTCCCTCCCTTTCTCCTTTCTTCCCGCTATTTTTCTCTATCTCACCCTCTCACTATACCTCCCCTCCCCTCTCTCTCCCTCCCCTTCCCTCTCTCTCCCTTCCCCTCTCTCCCCCCCATCTCACTCTTTACCTTCATTTTCCTATCTTTCTCTAAATCCATGTCTCCTCCCATCCATGTCTCTTACTTTCTCCCTCCCTCCTTTCTCACTACCCCTCATTATTACATTGAGCCGATTTTCTGACAATTTATCGACGAATTTTCCTCACAAAAGCATTGATCTTCCAACGAAAGCTTCAACTTGTTTTTTTCTACACACATATTTTTCAATATTGAATACAATTGGTTTTGTCTAAAGATCAAAATAGGTTCATCGCAAAGGTTCATCTAAAGATCGACAAAATCTCTTCACAAAATTTTGTCTAAAGATTGACATAATTTCGTCGTAAATGTTCATCTCAAGATCGACAAAAGTTCATCGCAAAATTTCGTCTAAAGATCAACATAAGTTCATCACAAACGTTTGTATAAATACTGACAAATTTTCATCACAAACATTTGTATAAATACTAAGGATTGTTCATCACAGACAATCATCTAAAGATCTACAAAAGTTCATCGCAAAGGTTTGTCTAAAGATCGACGAAAATATCATCAAAATTTAAAAAAATAATCTCATCCCTTTTTTAGGCATGTTATTAAGATAGAGTAGAAAACAACAAGAATGGAGCCATGATGGACGTACTTAACACTTTTTCAACCTCACCAGTGAACCAAATCCTCATTGTCAATTCCATGTTATACACTTAACAATATTTAACCATTAATGTTAGAATTTTGTTGAGGGATAGCATTACAATGTATACACTACTTTTGTCTCTTTTACCATTGCTTGCTAACTTATTTTGATAATCAGTATAAAGAATCATATTCACCTAGAAATCCATGGTAATGGAAATTTTTTACATGTTCAAGAAAGACCCACTGTGTCGTCCATGACACGAAGCAAAGTTCACCAAGCTCCTCCTTTTTCGAAATAGACAAGACATTCTTAATATAGGGCTTCATGGACTTGGACCTTCTAAGGATTACATGATATATAACTTATATTTAACCACTTCATAATAACTAAAAATCAAGAAAACCAATAAATACTGGAAGATAAAATCCATTACATTTATCCCAACTACAAACATAAATTTACATCTAGAGGTAAATGGGCAATATATTTCTCAATAATTTTACTCCATCACATAAGTAAATTTGGGATTGCACCACAATGATAACATGATAGAAAGCCATGTATTTATGTCAATATGAAGAAAATGGAGTGTCCCAAACTGCAAAAGAGCATGGCTTTTCATAACGCCAACTATGTAATATACAAGAATAAACTATGAGAAAACTAGTACCTATCCTATTGCACTTCATAATGGTGCCATAAACTCAGTTTGTTGTCTTCCATATGAAACATTTTGACCATAAATTAATAGTGTTTGTTGGAAATCAACCATGCTCTTATACTCAATTTTATAAAGCAATGATGCATTAAAATGTTGTACAAGATCAATCATCATCACTAGAGCATCCATCATCTTCTTTCTCATGTCCTGCAAAAACCTATTGTATGAAGATGTTTTGGAATTATTTCATAAGATCCTCTTTAGATGAATATGTTCCATTTTCACCCCGGATCGGGTGATGGTGCAAGACACATGGAAAAATGAGGAGGTGTGCACAATCCAGCGTGGCGAAAGCCATGTGATGGATTTGTGCCAAGCACAACCGCCACCCCCATGCAATTAAATCCTCCTACGACGTCTGAGGTGCCATTAAGTATGGTGTGCTTCCCGTCTTTGGCTGTCCTCTCGATGGACGATCTCATTGAAGGCGTCGTCAACCTATGCATGTGGCTCAGCTTTCATCTCCTCCAACTGTACAGATATGGCTCATTCCAACTTACCTCTTCCTTGGTGCTCTCCTGTTGTGCTTCCAACCCTTCCTACTAGGTCCTTGGTGCTCTTCTGCAACTGGCTCTTCTCCAACCCTCTCCGTTCACCTGGGGCTTCCCTCACAGCCCAACAATTTCCCCTGATCTATTAGCATGCTTAGGCAAAGAGGTAGGCCAAGAAGGGGCATGCCCTAGTTTCCATCTCAGCCACGAGCGCTTATACCTCGCCCTGGTTTCCATTTCGACCTCGGATGCCTATCCCCCTCCCAATCTTCGCTTTCCTCGCACTCCTCACACTCATTTCACTCTTCGCAGCTTGAACTTGAACCACTCGCCACCTCTTCCCGGATTGAAGGTTTGGTTCTTACGCACAGCTTGCTCACCCTCAGAGCCCATCTTGGACAAGGCCTCCACTTCTCGGGCACCTCCACTTCCCCCGAACAATGCACCTGTGTTGGCTTCATAGGCCTTTCACATTCGCCCACCCTTGGAGGTGCCACCTTTTCGATATTCTATCTCCGACTCCATCCCAGACGAGCAGATGCAGGACAACATGGGCATTCTTTACAGGCTGGTCTTCGAGCTCCGACAGGGCGTGGATGATCTACAATTCCGACTGCAGCAACTGGATGGGAAGGCCTATACACTCCTCCATATCCTCTCCACCTTCCAGGGAGCAGCAACGCAAGCCAAGCACGTCCCAACATAAACGTTTGGTAGGAGCAAATAGGAGCTTCTAGCGGAAGCTGGCGACTTGGGGTAAGCCATGCACGTGGATGGGGAGGTTGTAGCAGCAGTGGATAATGCGGATGTTGATGTGCAGATGGAATGGCAAGGAACACCTATCGAAGAAGAGCTCTGGAACGAGGAAACCCATGCCACCTAGTCGGATTATAAGCCAAATGTATGACCCTTATGGAGACTCTACTCATGTTTTTAGTTTACTACTCTCAGCTCTATTTACAATTTTACTAGTTTGGTAGACATGTAGACCATAACACCGGCTGGCTGAACTGGTTTCCCCTTTGGGTAGTTCAGTTATTACAGCACGACAATTCTGAACATTCTGTAACTCTGGTTTTGTTTTTTGGAGGCTCTTTATATATTAATAAAATACTCTTACTTACAAAAAAAAAAAAAGAATATGTTTCATTTTCACAATCCTTGAGAACCGGGTATGTTTGGCATAAAGTAAATGCAACTCCTAAAATAAAAAATACAGAAACATTGGGCATCAAGGAAAAACTTAAAATATAAACTACTAGCATAAAGAAAGTAATTTGATTGATTTACCAATATGAAATAAAAAATGTAGAAAATCATTGTATATTTCAACAAGATAGAGACATAACAAGGTTCAACCCAAAAAATAAATGTCACTACATACGCTTAAAATATGAAATATAGTAGAAATGGGCATGTCATAAAGAATGACAAAGATATCTTTCTGCACCACAATTAGTAGAACAATATCTATTAGTGATCTAGTCCTTAACATATATTTTCCATTTCTAAGATAAATCTTGACTCGGTAGGTTTTGGGTTGTATGTACTAAGAAGTAGCAAATACATTATACACATTATATATCCCGGGGAACAACTTTTCATCTCCACTATAATCTACATTATGCAAAGACAAGAATAAAAAATCACCGCATAGAGAACCATAGCTAATTTCAAATCTTGATTATAATATAGAGGATCAAACTCCATATTGTCAATAACATGTCCATGGTGACACAACTTATATTGGATAACAAGGGATTCCATCACATGAAAAACAAACACTTGGCCCCTAGTTTCCAAATCACTTCACCTATCTTGCTATAAATGTTGAAATTTTTGGACAAACATCAATTAATGCAAAACAGAAACTCACCTCTTTGACTAGAGGTTTTGCGAATCTTAACCCTATGAATTTCCTAGCCTTAAGCCTATTATGAAATAGAGTATGAAACAACAAAAGAAAGAGAATAATATTTCACTTTCTAACCACGTAATCTTATAGACAATCCAAGGAGAAAAGATACCAAACAGTCCACAAAATTTTCATCTCTCTAGGAAACATATCCAACATAAACTAGATCTGAAAATTCATTTTTACAATAATCATAATAGTGAAAAAATGATAGATATAGCAACAGAAAATTATCCCTTAGATTCTTCAATGAATATGTCAAACCACTCAACAATCAATGTAGCACATTGACCTACTACAACAAGATGATTTAACCCTTGATGCTCACTTGGGATGATTTAACCATTCACTCGACTATATGTATACCACATGGAGGCTCTCTCCTAGAGATATTTAATTTTTGGGATTTATTCCATATTCACATCTAGTTGGTGTTGGCACAGGGGCATACCCAGGGTTCAACGCTTCAACAGTGCACCAAAAAAACCCTAACTATCGACCCTTTAGGCAACACCTACGAAGCAGATGAAGTCTCACCTGAGGTAGAGGCAGGGGGGGTTGCAGGACTCAAGAGTATACAACCAATATGGGACACAGATATGTGATTACAACACTTAAAAGAGCACTTATAAAACAATATACATTAGTTCTTGAATCTCATTCACATCGCAGATTAAACCCTTATTACAGATCAGTGCAGTAACAATAAAGATCAAGTACTTTCAATCACTTAGCACATAGCATTAGCTCAGATCTAGCATTCAAACTACCATTAAGCACTAAGCAACAACATCATATGCATTCATCATAAATTATAACAACAACAGTAACAAAATAAACACCATAAATCACATCGCACAAAGCACATCAAGACACAGGATATACGTGGTTCACCCCAGTGTGGGGCTATGTCCACCAACTTATTCTTCTTCTTATTGGTCTTCAATGTTCTTACATTCATCTACTCTTGTGCACAAAGACACAGAGCCACACTCCGGGGAGGATAGGAGATCTGTGAGTTGCGCACCAAATCCTCCTTCCCAAAATCAGGTCAAGGCACAGAGCCAACTCCTATGTCAAGCACAAAGCCTTACATACAACGTCTATGCACAAAGAAACTTACAAGACACTTGCACTTAGCTCTGCAAGTCTTAACATACTCTTGCACAAAGCCAACTAGTCATGCACTAAGCCAACATTAATGCTTACAACATATTATGCACATAGCCAACCAACAGGATTTTTACATCGCTTAGCTACTTATTTATACATTTACAAAAAGGCCTAATCATGGGTAAACCCATGGACCGGCATCCCATAACCCATTACATAAACCATATTAAACCCTTTGCTTGGCCCACAAGCCCGCAAAATAAGTGAGATCTTGCGATCTCAGCTCTACCTGGGCGCTCCATCTTAGACCAGCCTATCGAAGTCCCAAAAGTGGTCAAACACGACCAATGTTTCCTCAAAACTTGGTCGAGGGCCAACAGGCCCCCAACACTCACTTGTGACTAGTCCCGAGTCACTCAGATCTGGGCAGGGCTGCACCGAAGGCCTTGAGCTGGGCTTGAGCTGCCTCAACTTGCTGCTTCGCTAGAGACTCCTGCTCGATGAACTCTTGAATCACTTGCTCTGTAACAGGCCCTTCCAGGCGTTGTTCCACAGTCACAACCACTTGGTCTAGATGCGATCCTTGTCCTTCAATCTCTTCAAAAAACATGCATGCTTCGTCTTGTACCGACTGTAGTCTCTTTGTAACTTCCACGAATCTTCCTTGTATAGCAGTGATCTACTGTTGGACTGCGCACTGCTCCTATGATCTCTTCATTTTATCAATTGCAGTGAGCAACTTCATCAGTTCCTGGATGGTGGAGGCCTACTACTTCGCCTCATGTAGTTGTTCTTCCAGTGTCCTCAGCTATGTATCTTCTACAAGGAGTTCATAGGTCTGCGCACTTTGATCACTCAATTTCTTTCACTCTGAGGCGAGTGCCATGATTCTTTCTACTAATTTCTTGGCAACTTCTTCCCTCTGATCGCGCACTTCTTGCAGAGTGCTCCACACTGCTTGAAGCTCTAACTCTGTTACCCATGCTTGAAGCTGCTGAATGGCCTCAACGAGCTTCCCCACTTACATCTCAACTGACTCTGGTTCCTCTTGTGCCAAGCCCAACACAGAGAGAAGTGTTGTATTCACTTCCTCTTTGACCATAGTCTGCTCGGCGAGCAGCTAGTATTTCTCTTTCTACATGATTGCTTTGTCCTCCTCGAACATCGCCCGAATTTCATCTTTCTCCTTCTCATAGGTAGTTATGCAAGACTACACAACTTGTAGTTTCTCTAAGACCTCCTCCTTTTCTTACTTCAAGGCTTATGTAGCATGTTCCTTTTCTTCGTGGACTTGATGAAGTCAAGCCTCTGTTGCATCTGCTAGTATTCATAATTGGGTGGGCTCATCCCCCAATTCTGTAATCTTTGGCGAAGAGGACACAATATGTACTGCGCGACTCGAATGGATAGCTTGCTATATGTCTTTGAGATCTTTCTTGATTCATTAATGCAACGTCTCCTGCTTCGCTCCATGTCTTTGCAAGATATCCTCTAAAGAATCCTCCACGGTTGGGATTATTAGACTGACAACGTCCTCTGTGAGCACATTCTTTGACTAAGTCTTATTGATGTGGGTCTTCTTTCTTGTTGAGAGTTTCTGTGGAGAAACCTTCCTTTTTTTCAATGTTTCACCCTTGATAGGGGGATCCTTCGGTGATGTAACTTTTCCTTTGTCTTGATTTTCTCCTTCTTCCCCTCCTTATTCTTGGTCCACTTTGTCTCCTCCTCCTCCTGTGGGTGAGTCATACCTACTTTCCTCTGAGGGTTTGTCCTCATCAATTTCTATGTTCTGCACTTCCTCCTTTTTCTTATTTTTCTTCGCGCTGCTCTGCTTGGCATGCTCGACCCAGGTGACCAAGGGGCTTCCAATGATGTTGGGGTTGGAAAGTTCTACATATTCCACCAATACAAGGAACTCTATTGTCCATTCTTTGGTGATTTCCTCCATATCCTCGTCGGTCAGTTTATAATAGGACTGTAGCTCCTCCTTGCTCTCATCCTTGCACATAGTGATATATATAAAGTGTCAATCTGTGTGGAACTTCACCAGCGATCTATACTGGTGCAATGTATTTAGTGTTATGCGTGGAAATGCCTCAATATCATGCTTCAACTGCTGGTAGTAAGCATGGAAGACAACGTTCGACTTCCACTGCTTCGACATGTCATTCGTATACCACAAGGTGGTGAACCTTGTGGCCAACGGCTCTGATTCCTTAACTTCTGGAAATGTCATTCCTTCCGGCATATACTAAGCGACAAATGCGATCAGTACTAGAAACCAAATGAAATGAAATTCATACCCCTGATCATGCGCTTCGCAACAGTCTTTCTCGAGCTTGTTGACAAGGTAACTCGCTCAGCTCATTTGCATTCCCTCTACGCACTTTCCTGTGAGATCTATTACGAATCCTCTGACTTGTGTAGGACGGTTCTTTTTGGCGATCTTTCTAGCTATAAGCTAACAAGATAGGCACACTGTGCCATCCTATATGGAGGTTACCTTGTAGCCTCACTTTCCCTTTTCGACATTGCCATAATATTCCTTTATGCGTTGTGCTAGGGAGCGATTTGAAACCTTCCCTGGGTAGAACTGTTGAGGGTCCGGTCCCTGCATGCTCAGTTCTTTGATCAGGTGGATCAGTGTCGGATCCACATTGACGCGCTTGTCGAGCCATAAATATCCTCTGTGATAGCATGATAGGAGGATTTTAACTCAAGCGTTAACCTCCTGATTTCATACAAAGTGAGGGATATTCGTTACATTCAGGATCGTGGACTATGTGAGATCCTTTATCCACAGTTGGGAGACTATGTGCGGATTCTTCCCAGTCGTCTTCATCAAATACCTATGCTACGCAAGCATCGCATAGTTCTTCCTATCTCTGAGGTTAAAGTCATTGTTCTTCAGAGCTGGGATCTGTCCTAACTGGGGTCCAACTACGTGTATCCCCTTCAATGTGTATGCAATGATCAACATGTACTCAAAGTCACGTGGGATACTGTTGCGGGTAACTGCGCCAGCCAAACGCGATATGTAATCTGGCAAGACTGACGGGATCTGCTTCGCATTAGCCAGATCATCGCGGTTCTTGCTTCGCTTATCAGTAGTACGACTAGAACAACATCCAATCGAAGGGGATTCTTGCAATCCCCTAGTCGACTATTCTTGTATTCCTACAGACATAACTCTCTCATCCATGAGCTCCATGATAATCTCTTCCACAGACTTCTCTAACGCGCTAGGTTTGCTCGACATTCACACTTGTAACCAAATAGATCGGGTAGGCGAATGGACAAGCGAGGTAATCAAATGGATGGCGAGGTCTAGAAATTACAATGTGATACAATGGATTCTCTATTAGCTTGAATATTCACGGGTAGAAAAAAGTGGTCCCGACACAGCATCCGACGGGTTAAATAAACAAGCGTCGTAACAGATTCCTCCAACAGGCAAGAATACGTCCATCAATAAGAATCCATCCATTAAGGTGTGGTCCTAATGGTCCAATGAAAATATTTTCATCAATAATTGTGTTTCTAGTCGTTCTGGAGCATCATTCTAATGGTCAGGGCACCTCCAACGGTCATATAGCTTCGTTGTGGCAAAGTCCCATTTTGTGTGGTTCTGTTATTCTGTAGATCTTCCTCCTGCGAAGTCTTCTATGAAACTTCCCATAGTTTTTCTAACTTGGCTTTCTTCTTACTGAGCTTCCTTTCCTTCTTTCCTATGATATGAGTCTCTGGATTCCTCTTTCCATTCTTATTTTTATCTTCTCTTAGCATAGTGACTTCACGTTGTTGTTGTTCTTTCAAAGAGTGCAAAGGTAATACCTCTTTTCTTAGTAGGTCTTGGGTGGACATACTTTCTTCTTGCATGGATAGGTCCTTCAAACCTTCTTGCGTTCTTTCAACTTCGGTAGCTAATTCTCTTACCCTCTGTTGCTTCGACTTATCCTCTTGTTCTTCTAGTAGTCGCTCTATTTTTCTAGATATGATGTCCCTTAGTTATTGATTTTCTCTTCTGTAGCTTCTTCCTCTGCTTTCTTTCTGATCTGATCCTTCTTGATCCAAGTCTTTCCTAACAAAAGTGGAAAGGGGGTGTTGTTCTCAAAAAATTTAATGACCTCAAATTCTTCTTCAGTCGATATTCCATGAGCAATCATAGGTATATTAGTAACTCTTCCACATAGGGTTATCATTTTTCCTTTAAATGTGCCTATTCTTCCTAATGAAGGTACCATAGCAGGCTTTCCCAAAATTTCCCAAGTGCTTTATGGCATAATATTCATGTGTGTTTCTTCATCCAATACACAGTCTATGTCGAAGTCTTCTATTCTCGTAACTATGTGTTGTTTTTCTTTCAGGATCTCTGGTAAACTGATGTCTCTGTGATCATCCATTACTTCTTTCAACTGTAACATAGTCTCTAATTCTTTTTTTGATTGATTCTTCAACATATCCTTAGTCTCTTGACCTTCTTTATAGTTTTCTTGTCTCATGTTCATCTTTTCAACTTTAGCAATCATCCTTGGGAAATCCTCAACCTCATGACCAATAGTTTTACAACAAAGACAAATAGGACCTGTACTAGGGTATTCCTTAGCAATATGTCCTGATATTCTACAATTATAACATAGTGTTAATCCTCTCTTTATTTTAAACGATCCCTAGCCTTTCCTGTACTGCGCACTGTGATCACAGTGTTGGACCTGCAATTTGCAAAAATTCTTTCTAGGTTCCTGCATCCACTTATTAGTCCAAAAATACTTTCTATGCATAGGAATAACATATATTTCCCTATTTATATTAAATTTATTCAGATCAACTCTTTTTTCTAATTGTGCCCTAGCTTCCAGACTAGGACATAATCTATCAAACATCTCTAGATTCATACTTTTGAAATAAAAAATTTCACTTATCTTACCCTTACCAGAGCACAATGCTTTAAGATCTTACCTCTTTTCTTCAGATCAAGTGTTTTTCTTAGCATAGAGCTTCGCAAGTCAAGTAGAATATTGTGCAGTACAACAACAGATCTACGCACAAAGCTTTCTCTTTTCTTCAATTCCCAGCAATCACAGTTTCAGGTCCTGACAATGGAACCATTTATTGGCACAGGGGCAGACCCAGGGTTCAACGCTTCAACATCACACCAAAAAAACCCTAACTACCATCCCTTTCGGCAACACATGAGAAGCAGATGAAGTCTCACCCGAGGTAGAGGCAGGGGGTTGTAGGACTCAAGAGTCTACAACCAAGCTAGGAAACAGATCTTTGATTACAACACTTAATAGAGGACTTAGACAACAATATACATTAGTTCTTGAATCTCATTCAGATTGTAGATTAAACCCTTGTTACAGATCAACACAGTAACAATAAAGATCAAGTACTTTCAATCACTTAGCACATAGAATTAGCTCAGATATAGCATTCAAACTATCTTTAAGCACTAAGAAACAACATCAGATGCATTCATCATACATTATAACAACAACACTAAGAAAATAAAAAGCATAAATCAAATTGCACAAAGCACATCAAGACACAGGATATACGTGGTTCACCCTAGTGTGGGGCTATGTCCACCAACTTCTTCTTCTTATTATTGGTCTTCAATATTCTTACATTCATCTTCTCTTGTGCACAAATCCATAGAGCCACACTCAGTAGAGGATAGGAGATCTGTCCGTTGCGCACCAGATCCTCCTTCCCAAAATCAGGTCAAGGCATAGAGCCAACTCCTCTGTAAATCATAAAGCCTTACATACAATGTTTGTGCACAAAGAAACTTACAAGACACTTGCACTTAGCTCTGCAAGTCTTAACATACTCTTGCACAAAGCCAACTAGTCATGCACTAAGCCAATGGATACCTCTTGTACTAAGCCAACATTAACGTTTACAACATATTATGCACATAGCCAACCAACAGGCTTCTTACATCACTTAGATACTTATTTATACATTTTAAAAAAGGCCTAATTATGGGTAAACCCATGGGCCGACATCCCATAACCCATTACATAAACCCTAGTAAACCCTTTTCTCGGTCCAAGCCCGAAAACAAGCGAGATCCTGCGATCTCATCTCTACCTTGGCACTCCATCTTCGACTAGCCCGTCAAAGTCCCAAAAGTGGTCAAACACGACCAATGTTTCCTTAAAATTTGGTCGAGGGCGAATAGTTCGTTTGATCATTAATTACAGGTTTCATAAGGAAATACTCATGGTTGGCACATAAGTTGAGGCACTACATTACTTTATAGGTATTTTATCACTTAGATGGGGATGTTCCCTCCTTTTGGAAGTTCGTTGAGTATTTTTTGAATTAGCATCATGATTTTTGCATTATTTAATTGGAGGATTGTTTTTTCATCACATTGGAGATGCCACAAATCTTTATGGACTAGGTTAGATATACTTTAGTGGTGTATCATTCACATTGACCATATTCTTGCTCTCACAGGTGTTGCTGTGAGCTAGGAGTTTCTCTCATAGGTGTTTCTATGAGCTACGAGGGCACACTTTTATTTGTAGTTACTTTATTCAATTTTGGAGGATTCTTAAGGAGTGCTCCATGGGAAGGATAAATTTATTGTTTGTTGGACTTGTTGGCATTCCCTTTGCTTGTGTTGAAGAGTATGTTGGATCTTTTGGTCCACTTCTCATCATGCTGGAGAGGGTGCACCACCTCTGTGGGATCATATCCATTGAGATGTACACATGTAACCACTATATTTTCATTTTAGGCATTAATGACCATCTCTACTCAAATATGTTGAGAGATATTCATTTTTTTAGGAAATCTTATATTATATCTAGGGTTCTTTCCTAAATATTATTATGTTATTATTGGAGTTTTGAGCTAAGAACATTATAAGAGTAAGTCTCCTCCACTTGTAATGATTGTTTAAGGAATTAGTGATCTCTTGGTATATTTGTTGTATTTTCTTTGGTACTCTATGGATGGTTGATTGAAGTGCACCATTGTACAAGGATTCTTATACATATACATGATCTCTGGTGCTAATGAGATTATCTTGAAGATTTATATGAGATGCTAAACAGGGTAATGCAACTTCTTTATTTCATTCTTTCCATTGGATATATTTTCTCAATGTATGTTTCGCTACGTTTGGTTGCATGCATTATTAAATTATCCCTGATAAATACAAAACCCATAGTTTTAGGAGATCATCTTCACTAGTGATATTACTTGTTCATTTTTTGAAGCATAGGACAACAGGGAAAGATTGGATTTAAACATACAATGTAAATTTTTCCCATCATCATTTCCTCATTACAACAATCTCCCAATAGTCCTCACTTTACCTCATATTCCCCATGATTTATTAAGCACTAGTACCACCTTAGAATGACTAAAAATATATATTTAAAACTCATTTTACCTTTGATCTGTAGATACG
>WSFP011522656.1:0-12459 GCA_009831015.1 Picea engelmannii | reverse complement strand
GAAGTTGGTGCTTCCATCCAGTTGGTGTTGGAACACTCAGGGAGTTGGTGTTTCCTTCTAGTGGGTGCTAGAGGAACTAGAGATTTGGTGCTCTCATCAAGTTGTAGCTTGCTAAAGAAGAGATTGTAGATTCATTTTGAGTTGGTGCTCAAAGAAAGATGATGTACAAAACTTAAAAGACTTCCTATCATTCCAAAAAGAAGAGGTTTTCTCCCTTTATGGGTTTCCCCATGAATATCTATCTCTGTGTATATCATGTGTGTGATTTATGTTTATTATTTATGTTGTTCATGACTTGCATAATCTTGATGATCACTTGAAGAAGGTTAATAACATTTTAATAGGCATAATTTGTTTTAAGCGGAGTAACAACTAATTCACCCCCCCCTCTCAGTTCTCTTAGTATTTCCAATAATTGGTATCAAAGTGGGTTCATTTTATTTAAAGGTAGATCAGTAAGCTTAAACATGACAAGTCATGAAGGAACTTCAACCAATAAGACCCCCCTGTTCAATGGAACAAACTTTGCCTTCTGGAAAGTTAGGATGAGAACCTACATAACAAATTTAGGTGCAGATGTTTGCGATGTGGTAGAGACTGGTTATGTAAAGCCAATTTTACTAGCTAATAAGGGTGACAAGATAGAATTCAACTTCAACGCTAAGGCTATGAATGCTATTCTGAGTGGGCTTCCAGAAGCAAAATTTATAAAAGTTATGCACTTAGAATTTGCCAAAGAAATGTGGGACACACTCATTAGCAGTTATAAAGGTAATGATAAGATAAAGGATGTCAAGCTTCAAACCTACAGAGTACAATTTGAACAACTAAAAATGAATGAGGATGAAATAGTTAATAAATTTTTCTTAAGAGTTGAGGAGATTGTGAATGCCATGAAGGGTCTTGCTGAGAAGATTGAAGATGTATTTTTAGTTCAAAATATTTTAAGATCTCTACCAAATAGATTTAATCCAAAAGTTTATGCAATCGAAGAACTGGATGATATTAAGACTTTGTCTATTGATCAACTTCTAGGAACTCTAAATTCTTATGAAATGAGGATTAATAAGGATAAACCCACCTCTAGAGAAGCATCATTTAAAGAAGATAACAAGAGGATTCTGAGCCTGATGAAATTGAAGCAAAATTTGTGAGAAGACTAAAGAAGGGATCAGACAAGTACCAAGGCAAGTTTCCCTTCAAATGTTTTAACTGTGGAAAGATAGGTCACTTTGCATCTAAGTGTCCATATAAGAAGAAGGACCAGAACTCTGAAGGTGAAGAGAAGTACAAATCCAAGAGATTTGGTAAAAGAAAAAGTTTATGTGTAAACAATGATGACTCTTCAGGAGACACATATAGTGATTCTTCTTGTGAAGATAAGGTTAATGAATTTATGCTTATGGAAAAAGAGGATTATGATAATAAAAGCATAGGAAATGATGTTAATGATGAATAAGTTGTGGTTGACCTGGAAATATAACTGATCAGTTCCTTAGAAGAAATTACTAGACTTAGATTTGAGAAGAAAAAACAAAAAATAGTTGTTGATATAGTTCGAGAAAGACAGTAAAAAACCCGATGAAGACTTTACCCTGTTAAAAGTGGAATTAGAAGAGGCAAATAAAATAGAGGACATTTTGAAACAACAATTATCAGAGAAGAAGGCAATATGTGAAGCCTTGGAAGAAGATGTAGTAAAAACCAAGAAAGAGATGGAGAAGTTTAAAGCATTATATCTCCAAAATATTCCAAGCATTAAAGCCTCAACATAACTAAATGACATTATGAGAAAACATAGATCTCCTTTGTTGAAGACTGGTTTAGACTATGTAAGTGGTTCAAGCAACAAAAAACCAGAAAACAAAGAGCTAGTAAAGATTATCAAGTTCCAAGTCAGTAGACAATCAGACCATGTGAGTACTCTGCCACCAAAAATTAATAAAGACAAGATGATCCCTAATAAAAAACAAAGATATCAGAAGATGGAGCAACAAATTCCAATAAGAAGGCCACCTTCATGTACCAAAATTTCTTCCATGGTTACTTTTTTTACTGCTCTAATTTTGGTCATAAGATTCCAAATTGTCAAATTAAGTTTAGAGGCATGCAACTGAGGAGATCAAGAAATAAACAATCTTTGCAACATATAACTAAACAGCCAATGAGTAGACAAAGTTGCACCAATCACTTTGACCTATTGAACAATGAGGTTGAATGTTATAATTGTCATAACTTCGGCCACAAAGATGCAAACTGCCATCTGAAGAATTACAAAGCAGATCCAAGGATAAAACCCTTAGATAGAAATGCCAGCACATGGAAAAAGAAATATAGTGAAAAATGTGGTCTAGTGCTTTCATCTCAAAAACAAAAGAACCCCTGGTATATAGACAGTGGATGTTCCAAGCACATGACTGGAGACAAGGATAAGTTTTTTTCTATAAGTAAAAGAAAAACAAGAAATGTGACCTTTGGAAATGGTAAACTAGGTAAAATCAAAGGTAAAGGGATGTTGAGTTTGAGTAATGGCAAAGGAAAATTCTAGGATGTTCAACTTGTAGATGGGCTAAAACATAATTTGCTCAGTGTAAGTCAAATGTGTGACAGAGGATGTAAAGTGGTATTTACTTCCAAAGATTGTAAGATAAAGTCTGTAAACTCAGGACAAGTGGTGGCTAAAGGCATAAGGATAGAAAACAATGTTTATGTTTTGAAAGAATAAAAAGAAGAATGTCACTTAAGCAAGTATGATGAAAGTTGGCTATGTCATAGGAGACTTGGACACCTAAATTTTGATCATCTAGTCAAACTTAGCAATAGTGTTGTTCTAAAAGATCTTCCAAAGATATCAAAGCCATATGATTCCATATGCAAACCTTGCCAAATAGGAAATCTTACCCGAACACAGTTTAAATCTATAAACCTTGCATCAACAGGGAAACTGCTTCAGTTGGTACATATGAATTTATGTGTACCATCAAGGAAGGAAGGAACAAGAAAACACAATTACTTCATGTTTATTATTGATGATTATTCTAGACTTACATGGGTTGCCTTTTTGAAAGAAAAATATGAAGCATTTGAAAAATTCAAAGTGTTCAAGGCTCTGACTGAGAATCAAACAGGAAAAAGACTGAAGGAAGTAAGGTCTGATAGAGGAGTAGAGTTTAGTTCAAGGAACTTCAAAGAGTTTTTTGATAAACATGGGATCAAAAGAGAGTATACTATTCCAGGGACTCCACAACAAAATGGAGTAGTTGAGAGGCAGAATAGATCAGTTCAGAAGATGGAAAGATGAAAGATGAATGAATGGAATATTCCTCATACATATTGGGTAGAAACAATTCATATAGAAATACATATTCTTAACAAAGCTCATCTTAGGCCACAAAGTGACAAGACTCCATATGAACTATGGTTTGGAAGACCTGGTTCAATCAAGCATTTTAAATTTTTTGGAAGTAAGTGTTATATCAACAATAATGATGAAAATATTGGCAAATATGATGATGGGGCTGGTGAAGGTATATTCTTAGGGTATGTTACAAACAATAAAGGATATATATGCTATAATAAGAGGCTGCATAAATTGGTTGATTGCATTGACATAAAAGTTGATGAAGAGATCCCGGTACGAGATGTAAGTAGTGTTGAATAAACAACAAAGGATATAGTTGAAGTTCAAGATGATTAGGTACAAGAATAAAAAAAATAAGAATCTAAGTTAGATGAAGATACAAATACTCAGACATATTAAAATCAACAGACAACATCAAATCCTTCCTCCAGAATTACTCAAAAGAATCATCCTGCAAGTCAGATAATTGGTGAGAAAGACAAAGGTGTACAAACCAGGAGAAGGATAATCAAGGACACCGAGCAATCACATATAGCCTTCATATCCATGGTGGAACCCAATAACTTTAATGAAACCAATGAAGATGTAAATTGGTTAAAATCAATGAATGAGGAACTGGATCAGATTCAAAAGAACAATACCTGGGATCTTATTCCTAGACCTACAGATAAGAATGTAATTGGCTCCAAATGGGTGGTTAAGAATAAAATGAATGAACAAGGAAAAATTGTTAGTAATAAATCCAGATTGGTCTGTAAGGGGTATGCACAAGTTGAAGGACAAGATTTTGATGAAACCTTTGCACCAATGGAAATATCGAAAGCCATCAGAATGTTTCTTGCCTATGCATGTCATAAGAACTTTAAAGTATATAACATGGATGTCAAGTCAACTTTTCGTAATGGAGACCTAGAAGAAGAAGTATACATGGAGCAACCTAAAGGATTTTCACTGACAGATAATCCTGACTATGTCTGTAAGTTGAAAAAGGAATTATATGGACTGAAATAGGCACCACGAGCCTGGTATTCTAGACTAGACAAATTTCTACAGGACAAAGGGTTCAAGAAAGGTTCTGTTGACAATAATCTATACATTAAGTTTGAAGGTGATAATTTATTAGTTGTTTTGGTTTATGTAGATGACATTATTTTTGGATGCACTAATGACCCTTCAGTTTAATGGTTTGCTAATTAAATGTATACTGAGTTTGAGATGTCCATGATAGGATAACTGTCATAGTTTCTTAGTTTACGAATCAATCAGAGTTCTGCAGGGATATTTATCTCTCAAAAAACGTATTTGAAAGAGATGTTAAAGAGGTTTAAGATGGAAGATTATACACCTGTGATAACACCTATGGTGGTTGATTGCAAGCTCAGTAAAGATGATATTTCACCTGATGTTGATCAAAGAACATATCGATCAATGATAGGCAGTCTTCTGTACATCACAACATCTTGTCCTGATATAATGCAAGTTGTTGGAATGGTAGGTCGTTATCAGTCTGCTCCTAAATAATGTATTTTAGCATCTTTCAAAAGGATATCCAAATATTTGAAGGGTACAATGACTTATGGTCCCTGGTATCCTAGAAATCAAAATTTTCAATTCACTGCATATTCAGATGTTGATTGGGCAAACTGTTTGGATGAGAGAAAAAGCACCAGTGGAGGTGCATTCTTATTAGGTGATTCATTAGTATCATGGCTTAGTAATAAGCAGTGATCTATTTCATTATCAACTACAGAGGTAGAGTACATTGGTGTTGCTACTTGCTGGACTCAAATCTTATGGATGATACAAACTCTTGCAGATGTGAAGTTAACTTATACTGATCCCATTCCACTTCACTGTGATAACACCAATTCCATTAGTGTCTCGAAGAATCATGTTCTCCATTCAAATTCTAAGCATATACCAATAAAGTATCATTTTCTCAAGGAGCAGGTTACAAACAAAGTTGTTCAGCTGAATTGCATTCCATCCACAAAACAAATTGCTGACATCTTTACTAAACCCCTAGCCAAGACACCATTTGAATGTATCCGTCAAAAGCTGGGTGTCATCCCTTCTCTCAGGGGGAGTATGTGTTGGTTGAATATCTGATACCTCCAAAAGGTATTACAATAACTCAGGGGGAGCATGTTTTCTTTGACATTGATGTCAAAGGGGGAGAAAAGGTGTGGTATGGATGCTATAGTTAGAGGTCTAAGTAGAACAATGCAACCTTTCAAGGTTTCCATCAATGCCAAAGGGGGAGATTGTTGTCATGTTTTACAGGAAGCGCGTGCTTGTCATTGATGGAAATAACAGTGAACCAAACCTCGAGAGCACAGAAGATGAGAAAGCTCAGAAGAGATAGCAGTCTAGAAGTGTAGGCAAGGTCCAAGAGACCCGTGAACACCTAGAAAACCTTCTAAGTTGGAGAGATCAAAAGCTCAGGAGGAAGAGCGACAATGGTCATTGGATCAGTGATATATAGGACCAACAACTGTCAGATTTATTTAAGTGGATGGACAGGGTAAGAAAGGGTTGAGATTTGAGATCTCAATCACCTAAATTTTCGTCAACCGTTGGATCGAAATAAATGAAAGGATAGGATAAGAAAAGATGGAGAGTCTTTGGATTTAATCCAAGGCAAAGTTGCATCACAGATAGATTGAGTCATTGATATAATATCTTGATCAATGAACAACATTCGTTTCGGGTCTAAATATGTGAGGAGGTTATGCTCCGGAGAAATCACTTCGAGAGTTTTAGTTTGAGATTTGAAATCCCTGAAGCCCGGAGAGCCAGAGAGATGAAGTAAATATTGATCATCCGATCATCTGAAATAGATATGAACCATCATATCGTTCGAAGAAAATATCAAGCATCAAATCATCTAAAGTGGATCTGGGCTGTCTGATCCAGAGCGTCAATTTGAGAACTAAAATACCTGAAGCACGAAGAGCCGAAGAGCCAAAATAAATTATTGACCTTCGGATCATCCGAAGAAGATCGAAGCCATCAGATCGTCCGAAGTGGATCTCAAGAGTTGGATCATCCGAAGTAAATTTCAGCCATCAGATCATTCTAAAGTGGAAGGACAGGATAATTTAAAGGGTGCAATAATGTCAGCGACCGATAATCAGGCACTCAGATCTACATTCGACAGGGCATATCGGACCCCCTCCTACCTTTCTTCCTATAACCATGGGGGGGGGGGCAGGGTCCGAGTTGGTGGTATTTTCCATGTGGAACCCTCATACGTTTCACCTTCCTATCAACTCGGACCTCCCTCGCTCATTACCGCTTACCACCTAACCCCCCCTCCGAGTAAACCACCAAACCACTCATACATACCACCTTCAAGCTCCGACGTCACACTCACTACCCGCTACATGTCACACTCCACTATCACGCTCTGCCTCCACACTCCACTACACTTCCTACACATCTCATCCACGTCAGCAGACCACCTCAGCAAGGACATGTGGAAAACCAAGTGAGCGACACGAGTTGTCCAATCTGAAATATCACTTCAGGTGTATTCTCAACTGTTGATCATAGTACAGTGGAAGGATAGTGTAAGTTTGAAACGTTGAAATCCCGAAGTTCTGAAGGGTGAAGTTCTGACAGCCGTCCATCTCAATGTTTGATTAAGTCCTAGCCATCAAATTGAAAAATGAAAGGATGAGCGTAAGGATCAAATATGACCATTGATTTGTTTCCGTGAAATAAATCGTCTCATTTGATCTTTCCATTTAGGAGCACCGTCAAGATCGTGAGATCGATGGTCCCGTCGCACTGCGGGGATTGAAGGTGCATGAACTTTAAAAAGTTGAAGGTGGGCCAAAATTGAAACCACGGTTTTGGAGAAAGGACGCATGGAGGCTCATAGTGAATTGCGGGGAGAAAAGCGGGTTTCCCGCAAACCACCTTTGGCTGCTCCCTCAATCCCATGGTCACAGGATAACATCACCCATGGTCACATCAATGGAGGATAGGGGAAGGAGGTAATGATGACAGGATCCACCTGAGAGTATAATCCAATGACACTGATCAAACCGAATTTGATCGAAGGGTTGTTGTTTCATTTCGTGATTTCTTGATCAGTTACAATTCAGTTACACTATATGAATCATTGTTTCTAAGAGGTTGAATCATTATTTTGGGGCATTGGAATCATGGCTCTTGATCATTATGAGATTCCTGACATTGAGCATTGGAGATGTAGAGTGTAAAAAATGATGAGAGCATGAATAAACAAAAGATGTCGAGATAGAGAAAGGTTGTTGTTTCTCGGTAAAACAAGTTGAACTATATGTAATCAAGTAGAGAGCATGAACATAGTGTGAAAGATGAAGAGATGAAGAACACAAGATGGAAAAATAAGAAATGGTGAAAACAACAAACTGTACGAGAATCTAAGAGCATGAGAAGAACAGAGGAAGAGCATATGGAGAGAAATAACAAGTGGAGCCAAGCATGAACGAACAGAACCAGACCAGAATTGCAGAACATAGAAGAACTGGTAAATGTTGAAATGTCTGTATTGTTGTAAGGTATTATTCAAGCAAAGGTTTAGAAAATAGGGTGGTAGGGTGGTGCTAGGGAGGAATGTTGTCCTTAGAGTCTCAAGTGGGTGCTTGAACATAGGGATTTTTAGCTTCCATCTGGTTGCAGCCAGAAAAACCAGGGTGGTAAGGTGGTGCGAGGGAGAACCATTGTTCTCTGTTATACAGGTTGGTGCATGTGTGACTGGAAGTTGGTGCTTCCATCTAGTTGGTGATGGAACACTCAGGGAGTTGGTGCTTTCTTTTAGTGAGTGTTAGAGAAACCAAAGAGTTGGTGCTTTCTTCAAGTTGCAACTTGCTAAAGAAGAGGTTGTAGCCTCATTTTGAGTTGGTGCTCAAAGAAAGATGATGTACAGAACTTAAAAGACTGCCTATCATTCCAAGAAGAAGATGTTTTCTCCCTTTATGGGCTTCCTCATGAATATCTATCTCTATGTATATCATGTGTGTGATTGATGTTTATTATTTTTGTTTGACTTGCATAATATTGATGATCACTTGAAGAAGGTTAATAACATTTTAATAGGAATAAAATTGTTTAAGAAGAGTAACAACTAATTCATGCCCCCTCTCAGTTGTCTTAGTATTTCCAACATATTTAATATTAATAATTTAATATTTGGAAATAATGTTTTTAGATAATGTTAGATAGTTGATAGGGATCACCATCCATTAAAAATCGCAATCTTGAGCTTGGAAGCACGGGATTCTTCTTGTCAATTTGTATATCACAGAACTTCGGGTGTTGTTTGGAGGACACAGAACAATAGAAGCACAATTTTGAGCCCGCCAACTCATGAACGATCCAAAAAGCGGCTAAGTATGGAATGAGGAAGTTGTACATACTTTATAAAATCTCATGTCGATACTTTATAAAAGTACATATTTAATGTGTATAATTATTTATTTCGATATTTTAAATCTTAAATTTAGTAATATCTAATGTACTTATTCTTTAGATTCCTTATTATTGAAATTACCAAATTGTACGATGGTTGTTCGTTATCCACTACTTGTGTGATCTAGACAAGTAACAAAAAGTTCTCAAGGATTTTTGCTCTAGTATTTCATTTTAACATCATCAACCCTTAATAATATAAAATAACCTTTTTTATTTTTATAACTAAATTACTTTTGAAGGCTTCTTCAAAATTTATAATATAAGTGCAATCTTGAGCCTGCCTGAGAGTCCGCCTGTCAATTTGTATATCGCGAAACTCTGGCTGCTATTTGGAGGAAACAGAACAATAGAAGTACAATTTTGAGCCCGCCAACCTAGGAACCCGTGATCCAAAATGTGGCTAAGTATGGAATGAGGAAGCTATCTATCAGACTTGTGATACAAAAGCATGACTATAAATGTGAACCCGTGAGTCCGCCAACCTGCGCACCTATACATTTTCGAAAAACGAATAATAATAAACACAAAGATACAAAATATAATAATAATAAACACATTTATCATCCCATTCCAAGTTTATTAGATATCACCTCATAAAAAAGAAGGAAGTTTATATCGATCATACATTTAAAAAAAAATGGATTTAACATCCTTTAATACTTTTATGTAATTAAACTGTACAATATTAATTTTTAATATTAATAATTTAATATTTGGAAATAATGTTTTTAGAAAATGTTAGATAGTTGATTTTCACCATCCTTCAACAATCACAATCTTGAGCCTGCCATCCCGGGAGTCTGCCTGTCAATTTGTATATCGCGGAACTCCGGGTGTTGTTTGGAGGACACAGAATAATAGAAGCGCAATTTTGGGCCCGCGAGCTCGGGAACTCTCGGTCCAAAAAGTGGCTAAGTATTAAATGAGGAAGTCGTCGTTTAGACTCGTGATACAGAAGCATGACTAGAAATGTGAACTTGTGAGTCCGCCAACCCGCACCTAGACATTTTCGGAAAAACGAATAAGAATAAACAAAAAGATACAAAATATAATATTAATAAAGAAAGTTACTATCCCATTCCAAGTTTATTAGATATCACCTCATAAAAGAGAACGAAGTTTATGTCGATCATACATTTAAAAAAAAAGGATTTAATATCCATTAATAATTTTATGTAATTAAATTGTACAATATTTATATTTAATATTAATAATTTAATATTTTAATATGATCAACCCTTAATAAAATAAAATAATATTTTTTATTTTTGTAAGTAAACTACTTTTTAAGGCTTCTTCAAAATTTATAATATAAGCGTAAGCTAGCATGGGAGTCTGCCTATGAATTTGTATATCGCGGGACTTCGGGTGTTGTTTGGAGGACACAGAAAAATAGAAGCACAATTTTGAGCCCGCCAAACCAAGAAACTGTGATCCAAAAAGTGGCTAAGTATGAAATGAGGAAGTCGTGAACCCGTGAGTCTGTCAACCCGCACCTAGAAATTTTCAAAAAAATGAATAATAATAAACACAAATATACAAAATATAATAATAATAAACACAATTATTATCCCATTCCAAGTTTATTAGATATCACCTCATAAAAGAGAATGAAGTTTATATAGATCATACATTTAAAAAAAATGGATTTAACATCCTTTAATAATTTTATGTAATTAAATTGTACAATATTAATATTTAATATTAATAATTTTTATTTTTATTTTTTAACTTAAAATTAACTATTCATATTTTCAAATTTTGTTAATTTTATTTGAAATTTAAATTAAAAAAATAAATTTTGATTTTTAACTTTATTTACCATAAACTTAAAAAAATTAGTTAAAAATTTTAAAATTCAATTAAGAAAATATAAAAAAAAACACAATTATATTAAATTTTATATTCTTATAAAATTAAGATAAAATTTATAATAATGAAATTATTAATAAATAAAAGTATTATAAAAAAAACTTTCATTTTAATTTGAATAATTAAAATTATTTAAAAAAAAATACATGTTTAAATTTAAAATAAATATCTAGATTTTATTAAAATATCTATGAAAGTCAATGGTTATATGAAAGTTTGAGACCATAAAGTTTAAATTTAGTTAAAGTTTATTAAGATATGTAATCTAATGATTATATGGACGCTTGAGATAGTAATTCAGAAGTTAAATTTTAAGAAAATAAAGGAAGAATTACAATAATTAAAGTTAATGGTATCATGAACATTTCATTTTAACATGATCAACCCTTAATAATATGAAATAACCTTTTTTTATTTTTATAACTAAATTACTTTTTAAGGCTTCTTCAAAATTTATAATATAAGCGCAATCTTGAGTCCGCCAACGTGGGAGTCTGGTTGTCAATTTGTATATCGTGGAACTTCAGGTGTTGTTTGGAGGACACGGAACAATAGAAACCCAATTTTGAGCCCGCCAGCACAGAACCAGTGATCGAAAAAGTGGATAAGTATGGAATGAGAAAGTTGTCGGTCGGACTCATGATACAAAAGCATGACTATAAATGTGAACTCATGAGCTGGCTAACCCGTGCACCTAGACATTTTCGGAAAAATGACTAAGCAAAGCAACCAAAAAGTGAAAGTAGAGGGGAAAAATAAATATATTTCTGTTTAATATATTTCGGAAAAATGTCTAAGCAAAGCAACCAAAAAGCATCAAAATAGAAATAGCTCTCGCTAATAATAAATATTTCATTTATTTTTATTTGTATTTGTATTAAAGGGATGATTATTTGTAATAAATATTCATTTTTAAAATATATTTAATTAGTAAAAATAGCAGAACATGAACATGGTTAAGATAAATTACAATGTTGAAAAGTAAATGAAAAGAAAATAATGATAGAATTTGATTGTGGTGATGTATTTTTTGGCTATGGCATTGCCACAAACGAATTTAAACTATTTAGTTTAAATGATATTAAATTAATACATGCAAGCATATTTTGCACTGTCCATGATAATCTTGCTTTTATATATATATATATATATATATATATATATATATATATATATATATATATATATATATAACTATTTATATATTTTAAATTATACAACTATTTATATATTTTTATTAGTGCATGTTACATATAACACTATATGTTTTCACATATCTTTTAGATTTATACTTTTTATGTAATGTTATATAAAGTGGCACATTCCATGCATAAATTTGTATGACTGTATAATGTCCGTAAAGGGTAATCATTATCATTTGAAATCATCATCAACTTAGTTAATGATTATTGGAAAATTGTTTTAAAAGTATCCGTTATTAAAATTACGCACAAAGCAAAAGTAGAGTAGAGGGGAAAAAAATATATTTATGTTTATCCTTCAAAAAGCATCAAAATAGAAATAACTCTCTCTAATAATAAATATTCCATTTATTTTTATTTGTATTTGTATTAAAGGGATGATTATTTGTAATAAATATTCATTTTTTAAATATATTTTATTATTAAAAATAACATAACATGAACAGGATTAAGAGAAACTACAATGTTGAAAAGTAAATAAAAAGAAAGCACTGATAGAATTTGGTTGTGGCGATGTATTCTTTGGCTATGGCATTGCCACAAATGAATTTGAACTATTTA
>WSFP011522652.1:0-12435 GCA_009831015.1 Picea engelmannii | reverse complement strand
TATTTGTCGTGCAGATGTGCCCCAAAAAATATTTAGTTCACTTCAAAACATCTAGTTGCCATGATTTTAGTGTTCCCTGGAAATTTTCCACCTATTTTGTGCTCTGTTATAAATTATGGATGTTCTTCATGTATTCTACTCACTAGCCAAGCTTATGCACTATTGGTAGTTCATCTTGTGAGCTCAGATTGATCAAGTTTTCTTCTTTGGGCCCTAGCCAAGTTCCCTGTGCATAAGACAGATACGTGTCGCACCATGGGAACCCCTCAAAACATAAGAAGGGGCACATGAAGAAGTAGAAGTGCCAGGCTTGATCCCCAAAGCGCTTGGGATTCCTTCTTACTCACAGTGGGCATTCCCAAGGTTTCAAAGGGAGGTTACTACCTACGCACGGAAATGATGATATCACATCGTGTGAAGGCTAAAGTGGAAGAAGTTTTTCCAGAAGGAAGGACATTGGAAGACATGCCTCCCCAACAACAGATACCCCGAAGAAGGGGAAGGCCATGGAAGAATAAGGAAGTTGGGGAAACCCAAATCCCAATCGATATATGTGCAATATCGACTGTTGAGGAATTAATTATGCATGTTATTCATCTAGAGCCTGTCAAAGTCACAAGTTGGGGCAGTGGGAGAGGAATGAGGAGGATATATGCCATAGATGCTAATGTTCGAGAGCCAAAGAAGCAACTGAAACAGGAACAACTCACCATTGCCTAACTCTACCAAGAAAATAGAGAATTAAGACGAGAGTTGGTGGCAAAGACCCTTGAGGTGTCAGTATCACAGGGTTGTGAAGGGAACATGACATGGATCAAGAGACAGCTCTAGAAAGTGCAAGATACGATCGTGCAGCTGTGTCAAGAACAAAGGGAATCAGAAGAATAGAATATGAAACATCTCAAAGAACATGAAGCAGCTGGGGAGAAAGTCTGTGCATATATTTCCAACGCGCAGAAGAGACATGATTAACTAACTCTATTTTGTATTCTCATACGTGGCACAAATCTTGACATTTTTGAAGATTTTCATGTTTTTTAACGTAAACTAGGTTGGTTGGCCAAATAGTGTAGAAAATGTATATTGTATGTAATTTAAGATCTATTGAAACCTAATGTAAAAGTCTTGAAACTTTGATGAAAGGATTCTGGTTGTAGTGGTTGGATGTATCGTTTCTTTTCTTTGTGTATGTATTTCTTGTGTTCTTCATCCATATATTTTTCTGTCTAATTTAGAATGTATTTTCGATACTGGGATTCGCTGCGTATCACCCCTTGTTCGTGCCCTTTAGAAAAATCGTATTTCCTCCAAGTTAACTCTAAATTCATCCTCATTGGTGCTCCGAGTTGCTTTGTGTATTTTCCTCCCCAAATCTTTGCAATTTAATTCATCGCGGGTTGATGATGAAGGCACAGAGGGTGATGTGTTCTATCGGTAACTTCAAACGGTCCTTTTGAAAAACCTCCAACGCTGATTGATTTCATCGTATGATGCTGATGTGGTGAGACTCGCTAGGGACACGTGGAAAATGAAAACCAGTGAATTAACTCGCGAGTATTAGTCAGATTCAGGACTTTCTTCAAGTTATGTATTTTTAAACTAAACCTGGGATCATTGATGCTAAAAAGATGTCGGGGATCAATGATCGGGAATAAACCTATAGCATATTTTCCTTTGGGTTAGCATCTTCAAAACTCCCGATTCCAAAACGTTTCAGGAGTCGACGATCGGAGAAATTTTTTAGCATGGTCCAATCATTCATCGCGGTTTGGTATTCTCCTTTTCACTAAGAACATCGAGTATCACCCATCGGAGATATCATTTCTTTCTTCATTAACGTTTACTCTTTTATCCTTTTACTAACGCCAAAGGGGATCAGTTGTGGATGATATCCTTGTGTGATTCTTATCGTTAAAGAAAACTTCCTTTTGCCGATGCCGATGAAGATCAACGCTCGATGACTGCATTTTTTTCGAGTGATTTTCCTTCATATTTTAAATCCTTCCAATGCCAAATTTGGGCACATTGGGTGAAATGTTTTGGCTGTTGATTATTTATTTAAAGGTTAGTCCTTTTAAGTCGTTAGTTTTCATAGATTCAAGAAAATTTTGAAAGACTTAATGAGATTCAATATGATAGGCAAAGGAAACAATTTTCACAATGAAGTCGAATTAGAAAGTGCAAAAGATCAAGTGGTACCCAAAAACTAAAATTTGACATAGGATTTTTAGGGTGTGTTGAGCACTCAAAAAATGGAAACTTTATGGGAGAAAGAAGAATATTTGTTCCTCCTTTAGGCTCGGCTAATGTAAAATATGGTGGAGAACTTAACTGGTTTTCATCAGAGCTTCTTTTACCTTTGCATTTGGAATTTTCCTGGTTGATGCATCTGGATTTGCCTGTGGGGTTTTTAAACCTTTATTCCACCTTCTTTTCCTATTACCTTAACTCATGTCTTCTTTCAACAAGAGTCTAGTAAATAATTCATAGGCACTAGGCACTTTTTTTACCTTCATTCATTTTCTATGGTGTTTCTATGCTGTCAGGGAGCATCCATAGCCCCGATGGAGTCACCCCGACGTCACAGACCTTGCTCTGCTACCAGCGAGCATCCATAGCCTCAAAAAATTTATCTACATACCCCCTCCTACTATGCACTCATTTGATATAGTTGATTTTTTATTTCGATAGAATTGCCTAAGTGGTTGGGAAAGGAGGACATCTGTTATTTGTAAAAATATGAGGTGATTAAGGTGAATCTTACTAGCTCTATCTCCAAGGTGCATGTAGTCCTTTCCATATTTCCTTCTTTCCCTTAAAGTCTTACCAAACCACTAAGAAGTCACTTCCACATTTCTCCAAATTTGTTCCTCTGCGCAGGTTAGATGGAAAATGCCTTGAAACACCCGTAGGTTCCCCATTGTTTCTTGTATTTGTATGTGAGTGACGAGTTAGGAAGAGAGTTCTCTATGTCGCACAATTTGAGTTCAACCATTGTCTTGATAAACACAATATTCAAAAGTGCATAATTGCAGACAAAAAAAAAACAAAAATTCATTTCACAGTCGGCCTAGCTAACAACAAAATCATGAAAATACACACACACACACACACATATATGTATAACGAAAATATTGTTTTAGGGCTTGGCCATTCACTGGGAGAGCATCAAACTCCTCCCTTATATTTTGTAACCAATAAGTTCCTGCCCCAATATTCTCGACCACCTGGAAAAGGTCCGAGCCATAGATTCTGAAACTTAGAATGTTTGCCTTTAGGCTCGTTTTCTCTGTCCCACTTCAGGACTAGGTCTCCTACATCAAAATTCTTCTATTTAGCCTTATTCTTGTCAAGTCATATTTTAACTATCTGTTGGTGGGCTATGAATTTTGATTTAGCTTTCTCCATTTCTTATTCTAACATGAGCAGGGTGTCAATTCTTTATTGTAAGTTTGATTAGGGATTCCCCCTAGACTCCTGAGTAAGTTGAAGAGATGGAAGATATAGTCCATTTGGGAGAATGTCTTCCTGTGCGTATACTAGAAAGTATGGGGAACTCCATATAGCTTCATTGGGTGTAACTCTGTCGACCCATAAAGCGTTATGGAGTAGATTACGCCAATTCCTCTAGTTGTATGGAACCGTTTTCTTCAATATCATCACCAGGTTCTTATTAGTTGATTCTGCCACTCCTTTCCCTTATGGATAATATTTGCAGAGTATCTAATTATGATTCCTTTATCTAGGGAAAACTCTGCTAATAAGGTGGAATAAAATTAAGCTGCATTATCAAAAGCAAGAACATAAGGGACACCGAACCTTGTGATTAGTTGTTGTTCTACGAATTGGATTACCACCTTCTCATTTACATGAGTCAGAGGAGTGGCTTGCACACATTTTGTGAAATAATTGATGGTAGTGAGTATGTACTTATGTTTTTTTGAAGAAATTGGTGTAATTTCTCCTATGATGTCTAACCCCCGTTGCTAAAAAGGCCTAGAAACAACCACTTCCCTCTTCTCTCTCCCAGCGCTTATTTGACAAGTTTTATAGTTTCTAGCATATGTATGAGAGTGTTGGCACAGGGCTAGACCTAGGGTTCAATGCTACAACAATGCACCAAAAAAACCCTAACTACCGGCCCTTTCAGCAACACCTGCGAAGCAGATGAAGTCTCACCTAAGGTAGAGGTCGGGGTGGTTGTAGGACTCAAGTGTTTGCAACCTTAGCTAGGACACAAATCTATGATTATAATACTTAATAGAGAACTTAGCATCAATATTTCATCAATATTCAGCCAATAATTACTACGTAGATAGAACAAAGCATCGCATCATTCACTCAGATCTGATGTATTTAAGTACTTTATCATAAACATGAAGGTTATATATAGCAGATCAAGCACTAAGCACCTTCATATAAATCAGATATAACATTCTTACACATTATTAGCAGAAAACAATGACAGATTTATCTATTTCTATCAAATCACTTAGCAAGAGAAGTTATAAACACATCAAGACAAGCACAAAGTGGAACAACACAGGGTTTATGTGGTTCACCCCCACCCTGGGGATACATCCACCAAATCTTCTTATTTATTGTCTTCAAACAATCGGCTACAAGCACAAAGCCTCAAAACCATACTTTGCCTAGGACAAGAGATCTACACACCTCGCTAGATCCTCCTTCCTTGCATTATAGAACAAAGCGCTTCACAACTTGTTACAATACCTTGCACCTAGCTCTGCAAGTCTCTCCTAGTATGTATAGAGAATCTACAAACCATACTTGCACTTATATTATCAGTCTCACATCAAATAGATCCCTTTATTATTTTCTCTTACATATCCTAGAAATCTATTTATAAATTACAAAATAGGCCTAAACATGGGTAAACCCATGGGCTGACATCCCATGCCCGTTACATAATCCCAAAAACCCAAAAAGGACCCCAAAAAGGGGCCAAGATCCATGATCTTATCTTCATCTTGCGCTTCTCCTTCGACAGGCTATCGAAGTCCAAAAATAGGTTAAACTTGATTAGATCCCTCAAAACTTGGCTAAGGGCCAATAGGCCCCCAACACTCACTTGTGACTTGTTTCGAGTCACTCTGATGTAGGAATTTCTGCTTCGAATGCTTTGAAATTGGCTCGAACTACTTCAACTTGTTGTTGTGCTACAATATCTTGTTCAAAAAACTCTTGAATTACTGCATCATTCACAGGTCCTTCCAGGCATTGTTTTACTCCTTGGCCTTCTACCTCTATAAACAACTGATAGGCCTTATCTTGCACAGGTTGGAGTTTCTGAGTTATCTCCATAACTCTGCTCTTGATAGTATGGATCTACTATTGGGTGGTTCACTTCTCTTGATATATCTTCATTCTCTCCACAACTGTCATGTCTTTTAGTTGTGCCTGTAGTGTTTCTGCGTTTTGCTTCACTTCCTAGAGTTGTGACTCCATTGCCTGCAATTATGGGTTCTTGGTAAGTTTCTCATATGTCTGGGCATTGTGATCAGCGAATTGCTTGCATTCTAAGGTAAGGGCCTTTAACCTTTCAACTGTGCTCCTGGAAGTTGCTTCTCTTTGGTCCTTTACCTCCTATGGGGTCTCAGGAATAGTGCATAGTTCTAGGTCTGTGATGCGTTGTTGCAGCTGCTGGATCATTTCTTCAAGTTGTGCTACTTGCTTCATGACTTGATCCTCTTCCTTTACTTCTATGATAGTCATAGAGTGCAGTGCTCTGTTGACCAATTTCTTCACTTTGAGTTGCTCGATGAGCAGTTGTTCCTTTCCTTGCTGTAGTTGTGCCTTTTCTTCATCGAACTTCGCTTGGAGAGAACTCTTTTCCTGTTCAGAAGCTCGACGTTATTCTACAAGTACTCCCTATACTTGTACCAAATCCTGGGTGGATTGCATTTTTTCCTCTTGTTCTTGTCAAAGGAGAACTTCAACTGTATCAGTGAGCCAATGGAGTTGGGTTGGCTCATCTTCCAATTCCAGTGTTCCCAATGATAGAGGCATAGTGGAGACTACACGGCTGGACTGTAGTGCCTACTGCACCCCTTGGAGTTCGAACTCAATTCTTTTGTACATCTCCTCCTGCTTAGCTTCTTGCTTCTCTTCAATCTCCAGCAAAGCATCGTTTAGGGCTGCTATGATGAAATTGAAATCATCAGAGGTGAAGATGGTCTGCATCTTAGTTATAGGGGATTTTGATCTCTTTCTGGAGGAAGTTTTTTTGGGGGAAACCTTTCTTTTCTTCGAGGGGTCCTCCTTGTTTCTGGGTGGTGTTACTTCACCTTTCCTTTTTTCATATTATGTTCCATCTATCTCTTCACCATCACCTCCTTCCTATGGTAACATGGAAGCAGACTTCACCAAGGAACTTCCTAAATCTTGTACTTCATCAATATTCTTTGTTTTGCTAGGTCTGAGTGTATCTTGCACAACTTCTGGGCAGTTGATGTTGGATATCTCCGCAGGGTCAGCTAGAATAAGGAGGTCAGTGGACCATTCCTTAGTAATTTCCTCTAAGTCCTCCTCCATCAGCTTATAGTAGGATTGAAGTTGTTTCTTGTTCTCGTCGACTCGTGTTGTGATATAAATGAAATGTCGATCAACGCTAAACTTCATCAAAGGCATGAATTAGTGTATAGTGTTTGACGTCATACGAGGCTCACACTATATGTCCATCTTCAGTTGATTGTAGTATGTATGGAACATGACATTTGACTGCCATTGCTTATTCATGTCACTTGAGTACCACAATGTAATGAACTTCATGGCCAATGGTTCAAATGGCTCGATGTCCGGGAAGGTCGCACCTTCTGACATCTCCCAGGAAATGAAAGTGATCAGGATCAAGAGCCAGCTGAAATGGAACTCATATCCTTGATCTTGCACTTCTCTATAGTCAATTTCCAATTGGTTCACCAGGTACTTCACCCAATTCATTTGTAGGCCCTCCACGCACTTCCCTGCGAGGTCGACTACAAAATTAGTCACTTGGGTAGGTAGGTTCTTGCATACCAACTTCCCTTCAATCATATGATAGGAGAGGTGAACTGCGCCATTATGAATAGAGGCTACCTTGTAGCCTCGTGTTCCCTTCTTGACATCTGCATAGGTATCCTTGATCCTTTATGCGAGAGCTCGGTCCATGGATTTTCTAGGATAGAAATCCTGTGGGTTGGGTCCTTGCATACTCAAAATCATGATGCGATTGATCAAGGTTGGATCAACTGTGATATGATGGTTTAGACACAAGTATCCACCATGGTAACAAGACAGAAGCATCTTGACACAAGAATTCACCTCTTGGTGTCTTCTGAACTGGGGAATTTTCATGACGTTGAGTAGGGTGGATTGCGTGAGGTTATGGGTCCATGCTTGGGGAATTACCTTTGAGTTTTTCCCTTTTTTTCTAGTCATATACTTATGAGGAGATAACATGTTGTAGACTTTGTGATTGCCGAGGTTGAAGTCGCTAAACTTCAACACTACAATCTTATCTTGGTCTGCTCGCATTGTGCGTATCCCCTTCGAGAGGTATGCAGTGACCAAGGCGTAGTCAAAATCTCTAGGTACGTTGTCATGGTTTAAAGCACCGCTTAAAGGTGGTATATAGGTGGGTAAGATAGTCATGATCAGTTTAGCATTCTCTAAGTCATCCTTGTGCTTAGTTCTCTTCTCATCAGATGACAGGGATGGTCCTTCTCTACGAGCAGTGGATGGAGAGGTTGGAATTCCTCTCATGGATGATTCTTGTATACCTGTAGACATCGACATGACTCTTTCATTCATTAGGTCAATCAAAACTTCCTCAACAACTCTTTCTGCAATTCTCAACTCGTCTGACATACATGCTCGAGGTTAACAATCTTAGGTTCAGGGGGTATCTTAGACATAGTAATGAGATAGAGAACAAAAGCCCAATGATCACTGTATAAACTCAACTTAGTCTAGGGGCTCAAATTCTCAATTGGAAAAAGTGTTCTCGGTGTGTGGCATAGTAGGATAAATAGGTAACTCGACAATGGGTCACTTGCAATGGGTATGAGGCCTTCATTAACTCAGTTATGTCTGTTATGGCTTGGTGCCAATGGTCATATGGTGAGTTGGTTGGCCATAAACATATTTCTATCCATTCAAAGTATTGATATAATGGTTATAATGTCCCCAATGGCTATATTGCTTCGCCATGGCAAAGTGCCATGTGTTGTTGTTCTGATATCCTAGAAAAGCTCCAATTTTGCAATTTTTCCTTCTACAAGGTTCCCTCTAGAGCCTTCTACAACTTATTGATCTTGGATCTCTTCTTACTTAACTTTCTATCCTTCTTTCCAGTGAGCTTCGTCTCGTTATTCCTTTTTCCATTTTGATTTTTTTCTTCTTTTGACCTAGTCACTTCGCGTTGTTGAGATTCTTCCCTAGGGTTCTTCGATAATACTTCTTCTTTGTTTGGGATAGGTACTTCAATCTTCTATGGATCCTTTATTTTTCTTGAAACTTTGACATCCGGGTCTCTAGTGTTAAATAACTTCGATATGTTCTGTTGTTCTTCGATCAAGTGTGCGATCCTTCTAGTCATGAAATCTTTCTTCTTCTACTCCAAAACTTTTTCTTCTTCCTTTCATCTGGCTCTATCTCTGTCAATCCAAGGTTTTCCTAATAACATGGTAAATGGGGCACTGTCCTTGATAAATTTAATAATCTCAAAATCTTCTTATGTTGAAGTTCCATTGGAATTCATAGGTATCTGAGTGAGCCTTCCACATAGGTTTATCAACTTTCCTCTGAATAACTCTATTCCTCCTAATGAAAGAATCATATCAGGATTTCCTAAAAGTTCCCAAGTTCTTTCTGTCATAATATTCATCTATGTTTCCTCATCCAGAACACAGTCAGCATCGAAGTCTCCTATTATTGCTTCAAGGCATTCTTTCTCTTTGAAGATCTCTGATAATCTAACATGTCGATGGTAATTTAGGGTTCATTTATTTGTAGCAATACTTTCTCTAATTCTTTCCGGGGTTCTACTATTTCTGGATCTACCTTAGGGTTTTCTTTATTCAGATTCATTCCTTCCATCTTAGCAATCATTCTAGGGAAATCCAACACTTCCTAGTCCATAGATTTACAACAAAGACAACTAGGGCTTCTTCCAGGGCATCCTTAGCAAGATGTCCTAGTTTTCTGCAATTGTAACAAAGAGTTAATCCTCTCTTTCTCTTAAATGATCCCTATCCCTTTCTGCACTGCGCACTAGGATCATGGTAGCTAACTTGCAAAAAATTCTTTCTAGGATCCTGCATCCATTTGTTAGTCCAAACATTCTTTCTATGCATAGGTATAACATATTTTTCATTATTCATATCAAATCTGTTTATATCAAATATTCTTTCATCTATTAATACCCTATTTTTCAAACTAGGATAGAATCTATCAAACATACCTAGATTCATACTTTTGAAACAAAAATTTCCACTAATCTTACTTCTACAAAGCACAAAGCCTTAATATATATAACTTTTCACTATTCTTACCTGTATTAGAGCACAAAGCTTACAGATCTTACCTCTTTTCTTCACATATGACCTATTTTCTTGGTACAGAGCTCCTCAAGTCAAGTAGAATTTTGGACACTAGGGAAACATATCTATGCACAAAGATTTCACAATCTCAGGTTGAATCTTTGCAAAAAGATTCTTATTTCTTAGTTCCCAACAATCACAGTTTCAGGTCCGATACTGTGCACTTTAGCAATAGATCTACGCCTAGAACTTCTCTTTTCTTTACTTCAGTTCCCAGAAATCATAGTTTTAGGTCCCAACAATGGAACCATTTGTTGGCACAGGGGAAGACCCAGGGTTCAACGCTACAACAACGCACCAACAAAACCTTAACTACTAGCTCTTTCAGCAATACCTGCAAAGAAGATGAAGTCTCACCTGAGGTAGAGGCAAGGGTGGTTGCAGGACTCAAGTGTTTGCAACCTTAGCTGGGACTTAGATCTGTGATTATAATACTTAACAGAGCACTTAGCATTAACAGTTCACCAATATTCATCCAATAACTACTGCGCAGATAGAACAAAGAATCACATCATTCACTTAGATACGATCTATTTAAGCACTTTATCATAAACATGTAGGTTATATCTTGCATATCAAGCACTAAGAACCTTCATATAGATCATATCTAGCATTCTTACACATTATTAGCACAAAGCAAAGACATATTTATCTATTTCTATCCAAGCACTTAGCAAGATAAGTTATAAACACATCAAGACAAGCACAAGGAGGAACAACATAGGGTTTACATGGTTCACCCCCACCCTGGGGATACATCCACCAACTCTTATTCTTTATTGTCTTCAATCAATAAGTTACAATCACAGAGCCTCAAAAACCTACTTTGCCTAGGACAAGAGATCTACGCACCTCGCTAGATCCTCCTTCCTTGCATTATAGTACAAAGTGCTTCACATCATGTTACAATACCTTTCACCTAGTTTTGCAAGTCTCTCCCAGTATGTACAGAGCATCTACAAACCATACTCACACTTAGCTTATCAGTCTCACATCACATAGATCCCTTTCTTCTTTTCTCTTACATAGCCTAGACATCTATTTATACATTACAAAATAGGCCTAAACATAGGTAAACCCATGGGCTGACATCCAATGCCCGTTACATAATCCCAAAAACCAAAAAAGGACCCAAAAAAGGGGTTGAGATTTGTGATCTTTGCTTTGTCTTGCGCTTATCCTTCGACAGGCTGTCGAAGTCTGAAAATAGGTCAAACTTGACCAGATCCCTCAAAACTTGGTCAAGGGCCAACAGAGCGTCCTTAAACAAAGTGGGCCAATAATAGCAAGCCCTTAGTATCTTATGAGTGGTGGTGTCTCCTGAAAAATGTCCATCGACAGGGCCATCATGGAGCTCCTTCAAAACTTTGTCTGTGTCTTCACGTTTGAGGCATCTCAAAAGTACCCCATCATAATTAACCCGGAAGAGCACCAAATTTATGAGACGATATTGTGAAGATTTTAACCTGAGAGCTCTCCTTTCCCTAGGGTTGAGGTTTTCTGGACAGGTCCTATGGTGTAGGAGATAAGTTAGTTTCTCATACTAAGACTCTTGTCCTAAGGAAATGTATGAAGCTTCACCACACCATAATGCCATTTAGTTCTCCCATTCGGGGTCTTCATTTACTTGGTCTTGAGCTTTAGCTGCTAGTTTGCATAACCCTTGTCCTTTAACTAGTTTAGTAGGTTTTATATCGATATCAAATTCTTGAACTACCACCATCCAATTTCCTCTACTTTCCCCCATATCTTGTTGAGTAAATAGGGATCATACTGCAGGGTGAGGTACGATTACTTTGGTGTGTTTCTTGAGGATGTAAGGTATGAAATGTTTTGTTTCATTATAAACCGCATAAGCTTGTTTATCTATAGCAGGATAATTTGGTTCGCCCCCCTGAATATTAGTGCTCATGAATGATACCAGGGCTTCATTTTTTCATCATCCATCTGAGTTAATACCACGGCTAATGATTGGTCGAAGGAAAAAGTATAGAGGAAGAAATATTTGTTGAAATCGGGACTTTGCATCACTGGGGCTTGCGATATTGAAGTTTTAATATTTTTGAAAGCCTTCTTCCATTCATCATCCCACTTAAACTTATCATCCTTATGAATCATTTTTTGTAAGGGTTTGATAGTTTCCGCGAAATTGGTAGTGAACTTCCTCAAAAAATTGATTTTCCCGAAGAACGACTGCATAACCTTCTTGGTGTGACGAAATGGAAGCTGAGATATAGCCTTAATTATTTCTGGGTCTATGCAAACTCCTGATTGAGATATGATATGGCATAACAACTTACCTTTTTTGACACCAATGATAGTTTTCTTAGGGTTTAAGGATATACCATGTTTTTTACACCTTTCAAAAATCTGGGTTAAGTGTTGGATGTGATCTTCCCTGTTCTTTGAATACACAGTCACGTCATCCAAGTACTCTAATACACACTTTTTGATTAGTCTCTGAATTTATACATCCATGGCCCTCTGGAAGGTCGCTCCTACATTGATTAACCCAAAAGGCATGTGTTTGTAAGCGAAAGTTCCCCACTTGGTTCGGAAGGTAGTTTTCAAGGGGCCTTCTTCTGAAACTAAAACCTGGTTGTACCCTAAGAAACCATCTAGTAAGGAGAAAATTTTAGAGCTAGACATCATCTGCAGGAGTTGCTCCATTGTTGGAACTAGGTAGTTGTCCTTTTCTGAAGATCCATTGAGATTTCTGAAATATACGCATAAGCGAATCTCCCCAGAATTTTTCCTTACATGAACTAAATTAGCTACCCATGTAGAGTGTCTAACACTTTCTTTAACTCTTGACACATGAGAGGCTCCAGGG
>WSFP011522649.1:0-12435 GCA_009831015.1 Picea engelmannii | reverse complement strand
TATGTACCAATCATGTTTCAACTACTCATCAACTATGACTCATCAATATGTACCAACATCATCAACTATACACCTCATGTATGTGCGCCAACTCATCAACTACTTGTCTCAACCATGTACTCAACATGTACCACAACCAAAATGCCTCATCAATTTCATCATCCAAATCTGATTTGTAGCTCTATAATAGACCTAGTGTATATGATCATATTCCTGCAAACCTTCCTTAACTTTAAAAACAAGAGACTAGCATTTTCATCAAACTTTTCTTTAGTCTCACATTCCTAGTTTTGGATTAGTCAACAACCCTAACTTGAAGTAATCATAAATTTGAACCTATAATGTATAAATATCTAAAACTGATACAAAATATTATTTAGTGTGTTTTATGCAATTCCTCCAATTGCCACTACTTGGAACCTCTCAGAAAAGGAGTTATAGCAAAAATGGCATACCTTGCTGAATTTTGGCGTATTCTAGAGAGCGACCTTGTAGAGCATGCCCTGAACAAAATATTTGATGAATTGATATAAAACTATTACATAGAATACTATAGACTATCCCCTAACCAACACATTTGGTCTCACAGAATTTGGATCTGTTATGAAGAAGTTATGACGCTTTTACCTGAAACACCTGATTTTGACTAGTTTCAGGACTGGCCACAAACCCTATTTTTCATGGAGTGTAAATCCAAAAATACAACGACCCAAAAGATGATTTTTTTACCACATATACTTGGGTAGAAATTTCACAGTCTGAATCATTATAGAAAAAAGGTTATAGCGAAAATGGTGATATGACCTGTAAATAACATACCTTAGAAAGCACCATCAAAAGAATTTATCCTTCCTTGCATTTCGGCCTTCTTTTCTTCACCTTCACTCAAAATTCCAGTTTAGATATCCATGGTTACCTCAGACACATATAGATATTCAATATTCTCAAGTGTGATTCAAATGAGAGATCCTTGCCTCTTATTTATACTGTCTTAGTAGCTTCCTTAAAAACATCTTCTAGGTCACTTGGCCCACTTTCCTTATTTTAGGGTTGGGTCCACTTCTAATTTCTCCATTAAATTTATTATTGAAATAATTTATTTTGTATTCACTTTGAATTATAATACACTCGTCACTTCACTTTATTATTTACCTTTTAAAATCTCTTAAACCACTTTTATTAATTTGACCTTTTGGGGCTTCTAGATGACATATGAGGGTCCTCCAACTTCGTAAGGCCATAACTCTCAAACCGTGAGGAGTTATGTGACGTTCTACATACCACTAGAAATGGAATGACATTTAATATCCATATAGAATAGTATTATCTGAAAATATATCATAACTCATACTGTTACCCATCAAACAAACTTGGTTCCATTACCCAAACCTGGGGTCTCCAACTTCTCATGGCCATAATTCTCTAACCGTGAGGAATTATGTGATGTTCCACATACCACCGGAAATGACATGAAAAGCACTATCCATTGAGGATATGTTCCCTAAGAAATTCACTTTCCTTCATCTCATTATTCCACAATTAATCATGGGTTCTCTTACTACACAAAGCGTCTTCCCGTGAGGGCTTTCACCGTAAGGGGACCACTTTGGAGTTAATCCATATTTACTTCTTATCAACCATCAAAAAACAATAATGAGTCATATTTACATAAAAAAATATTGGGTCTATTACCCAAACCTTTGTGCTACAGGGCTTTCTTCGAGGGTTGACATTGATGACAACCAACCTTAATCAACAGTTGATTGGAGAATGGAAAGAAGGATTGGTGAATGGGAGTCAGCTGAAGTTGTACTATGACAACCAGCTACCTCACAGCTCTAAGTAAAGGCATGAAGAAAAGGTTTCAGGTACCAGGTGCAGTTGAAAATGGGTACCAAACACAGAAAATACAGTTTGTACAAGGACATGAAGGAGGCATAAAGAAGAAAGAAAAGACTACACTGTGCAGTCCAAAGTCGAAGTAAAATGAAAGGATCATATCCGAAGTGCCTCGGGATGAGTCACAGGTGAGTGTTGGGGGCCTATTCTCCCTTGGTTATGAAAGGAAATGGAGATTAAGGAAAAAAAGTAAAAAGTGAACTTCACGGGAGACACAGTGACTATCACTGGGTCGAAGTGAGAAAACGAGTAGAAAAGATGGAGCGAAGTGCAGAAAAGCAAGTTGTTGGATGAGGAGATCAAGGATGATAGATAAGCAAGGAACATGGACTGAGGATGACTCAAGAAGTGGAAAAATCCACCATTGGATGCTTTGGAGCACCACACAATAAGGAAGGAAAGATAGGCTAGCGATGTCCATAAAAAGTGGATCAAGTTGACCTAGGGTCTTAGACACCTAGGGTTTTTGTAATTAGGGTTTTGACACCTAGGTTTCGGCCTAAAGTTTTCGGTGAGGTATTGTAATGTATAAATAAAGTTCAAGAGGACCTGGGTTGGGAAGGGGATGATATTGTTATTGATTTATCTCTATTGTTGTGCTGAGAGGTCATTGTATTGTGAGAGAGAAGTGTTGAGGTTGAGAGCCTTCTGGTATTGTAAGATCAAGCTGGGTGAGAATATCAGATCATGCAGCTGGGTGCGCGGGAAGGGGGAGAGAAAGAGAGAAGGAGAGAGAGGATCTACTAGCCAAGAGCAAAGATCAGAACTATAAGCCTTATCTTAATATATCATAAGCATAGTTCTGTGGACATAGCCCTAGAGAGAGGGTGAACCACGTATATCTTGTGTTGTGTGAGTGATTAATGCTTTGATATCTGTCATTATTATACTATTATTTTCATTACTGTGTTAGATCAATATCTATAGATGGGCAGAGTAGATATCACTGGTAAATGATATATGAATATCGTTATTGTTGTTATAAAAGATCCAATTGATATTCCCATGGTTGTAGACATCTATGTCCTGAAACCCCCTCATCATTGCTTCGAGTGAAACAACATCTACTTCATAGGTGTTGCCGAAAGGGCTAGTAGCTAGGGCTTGTTTGAGCGCTCTTGGAGTGAACCCTGGATTTTCCCCTGTGCCAACATGTGGCATCGCCAAATCGCCCAAGGACAACCCGTATCCGAAAATTCAAAAATATATATAGGCGGGACCCCGCCAAATCTAGTGGACATCCACCAGATATAGTGAGAACCGTTGTATCTAGAAGCCTCTATCTTATTTTGGTGGGAACTATAACCACAACACTAAAATGGGAGCCCGTGGGGTTTAACCCTAGTTTGTACTCTAGCGACCATGCCAATCCACCTAAATGGTCACATTGAAATATCTGTCTACAAAAAATTGTTTTAAATCCAAGTTTCTACAGCCATCGGGGGAGAGTTGTGGTTGTACATCTGTGGGCATGGATTTTGAGACAAGTACTATCATTATTGCAGGTTGTAGTGGGCACGAAAACTGAGACAGATTTTCTCTTGGGCCTAGGAGTGTCAGAGTCGGATTGGAGCATGGAGACAACCATTTTTGGGTAATTCAATGCCACGAATCCAATGGTGATGTTTGTTTTCTTTTCTGATCATTAATTCTACAGCTTGATTTCAGAATGAGTTATATTCACGTATTTGCCAAATTCTTTTGCTGAGTTAATAAAAGAGCCTACCCATTTGAGAGAAGGACCCGGAGACGTATTCCACTAGGGACAAACTCCATTATCAATTTTTTGTTTTCAGATATGATACTTATGTCTCTTAATTTCTAAATTTTCCCTTCTTTAATGGTGCACTTTAATTTATGCTCATTTAATACAATTCTTTATAAGTCACAATGAAAAGATCATGGATCACTTTTGCATATGATCTTTGTTTGGGGCATTCGATACCTCATCGGAAAGGTCTATTAGAGAAGTACAACTTTCACTAGAGGTGAGGATATGTTGTCTTTGACCCTTGGGCCCCCAAAAGTCCAAAAAATCATCATTTAGGGCCTCAAAACGGCCCTAGAAGTTCGGGACTCGAAAAACTGTAAAAAAACTACCAAAATAGAAAATTGTTCTTTGAGCTAGTGGAATAGGTGGGTGGCCACCGATATCCATCTGGATCAATCCTTCCTCCTTAGGAAGCAATGGTCTCTATTACATTGAGTTCTCATGGGATATGGGGAAACGTTTTCTAAATCTGAACCTTGGTAAGTTGCTTTCCTTGCTGGAGAAGTTGAGTTGCTTGGCTTGTGGATGGTTGTCATGAACTCGATGTTGGAGAGGTTGGACATTTTTAACCTGTATGACAATGTGCAGAAGCAATATTTGTGCCTTTCTTCAATCTTTTTGACCTGATTTTGTTGGATAGAAGGGGCTTGGACCAAGGTTGTAGTGGTCACAGTTTCCTTTTGTTCATGTTCTGCCTAAATCTTGAAGAAGATAAACTTTGTCATATGAGAGATGACTTTGTTGCACTATTTTTTTCAAAACAGTAGTTGGAACTACCTCTAGTATCCTGTAGAGGTGATCCCCCAGAGTAACAATGACACTATGGGGTCGAGACTCATAAACAACATGGTGCTTCCACATGTATGTCTGGCCCAAAAGAACATCATAAACATCTAGTGGGGAAAATCACACAATACATCATCCTTGAAGGCAGTGATGTCATAGGACAGGCGACACTGTTGGATGACACGAATATCTCATCCTTGGCGAAGCCACCTGATGTTGTATGGTTGTGGGTGTGGTGTTGTTGGAAATCCCAACTGTTTGATGACCTTTTCTGATATGAGGCTCTTTTGGATTCCGCTATCAACAATAAAATGCAATGGGGTCCCCTTTACCCACATATGTGAATGGAAGAGGTGCTCCCCCTCTTCAGGATCTGTTGGTTCTTCATGTTGGATCATTGTGGTTGTGGCAATGGTAATCACGTCTACCTCGATGATCTCTCTCCTTCCATTATTTTCTGACTTATTTTTTTATTAAAGGTTTGGCTCTTTTTCTTTGATCTCAGCCACGAATGACTATTTTGAGTGACATTCATCATTGTTGTGCCAGGGGATTTTGTGGAAATTGCACCACTTTCTAGTGTCCTTCATATTTCCATTACCCTTCTTTTCCCATGGCTTGGACTGGTTTTCTAGAGGTTGGTTGTTAGCGTTGTATTTACCATACTTTAGTTATTGCGGATTTGCAGACCCAAACTCCCATTTGTTCTGGTGCTTAAATTTCTGCTCGATTTTTACAGCATATCGATAAGCATCTCCCAGCGAAGAGATGTCTAGAAACTCCATTTTGTTTGGATTTACCTATGTAGAGTCCCATGATATTTCATAACCAAATTCCTCTCAAAATCTTTGATACCCAACTTGGTGTGCAAGGTATGGAAGGTATTGGTGAACTCTTGCACTACTTGGCCCCTCTCTTGATGCATCATGTTCCATCTCATGCACTGGTCTTCATAGTTTCAAAAAAGGTAACACTATTCCTTGATCAAATCTATAAAATATTCCCAAGTTGGTTCGGCCTCAAACATTCCAGACTCCTCTATGGAAATTTTCTCACAGTAAGTTTCCCACCAATGTTTGACATGGGGGAGAACCCTAAGGAGTGCAAAGATGATCTTTTCCCTATCGGAGAAATTGCGCACAAAGAAATAACCTTATAGAAAATTTAACCATTTTTCAATATTATCTGCATCTATCTAACCTTCAAATACGGGAATATCAAAATCAACTAGTACCTTGAAAGGAGTGGTGCCTCCAAAGTGGTTTCTTGATGAAGACGCATATGATGTTATCGGCATGCCTCGAAGGATTTGGGAAAAATTTTCCATCATTGCATCCCTCTATCACGTGAGATCTTGTTAAGCCCTAATTCGTGGCACATTACCCCTTAATTGGGTTATATTACATTAGTATTTTTATTTTATTTATGTTGTCTTGGGTCCATTAGTTGTAATTGTACCTCCTAGTCTCCTATATATACCAAGGAGACCTTTTAGACCTTTTCATTTTAAATCATCTTGTAATTGTGAATTCATATGATATATAAGGAGGTTCCCCCCTAGAAGATGCTTATTATCTGAATTTATCTCTTTGTCAAGGCTTTGAGTACTTATTCTTAGTTTTTTATGCTATTTTGATATTTGGTTCTTAACATTTGGTTTAAAAGCTAGAAAATCCTTGGGACTAGTTTCTTCAAAACAAGTCTTCTTGGAATTTTCGCTACAACTTTTTTCTAGAAGGTTTCAGGATATGGAATTTCTCTAGTGTAGAGTTGACATATAGAGATAACTTGGGTACAAATTTCATATATTTTTTCATTATAGTTTTGGAGATACATTATGTTCAAGTTATGGTTTTTGACTAGTCCTAAAACTAGTCTTAAACAAGTCTTCTTGGAATTTTCGCTCCCAATTTTTTCTCCTTGGTTTTAGGTTCTGAAACTATTAGAGTATGAAGGAAGAATAGTGAAGTATATCTTTTACAAATTTAATCCCTTGATTCATTGTACTATGAAATTTATTCCCTGAGGAAATTAGGCTTTTTTGGCTAGTCCAGATTTCAATGTAAAACATGTGTTCTTTGGAAACATTTTATATCTAACGCTACAGACCTCCAAATTGAGTGATAAGTATTCCATCGGTTAGTGTACAGAACAAAGTGGAAATTAGGGTTTTTCGCTAGTCCAAATTTTAGTCTAAAACAAGTGTTCTTTGGAAAATTGTTATATATGACGCTACATACCTCAAAATTGAGTGAGACCTATTCCATTGGTTAGTGTACATACTGAAGTTGTATTGTTACTAATTTCAAGTTATGAAGTGAATACAGTGACACGTTACAGTCTGTACAAGTTTTCTCTCCTAAAAGGGAAAAAAATCATCACTTCTTGGGAACATTATCATAAAATTCTATTGGAGAATCCAATCTTGATATAACCTATGGGGTTGGAAAGAAGACACATCATGATACCTTAGGTGGAAATTTTAGACTCATAAGGGATAAAATTTCATAGCTATAGTAGAAGAAATGTCATCTAGCAAAACAGTCTCCAAATCATGGTTTTAAAAGGTGCGTTTATTTTTTGGAAATTTGCATATCGTTTGACTAGAATATCCAATTGGGGTGATTCAAAAAGTGGAATAAAGTGGGATAAAAGGGGTATCACATAAATTTAGTATAATATTAGGGTATTTTAGTTACATATGTATTCTGACATCTTTAAATGTAGGATCTCTCATTACTTTTCAATGCTACAACCTGGGGATTGTGTGGTTCTTCCACGTACCTAGAGTATATCAGAAGGCCCCTTTCGAACGGTTGTGCATTAAGCAACACTACTACGGATTTGAGCTCCCATGTACCTGGAATATATATAGAGACCCCCTAAAAGAATGAGACCAACCGAGTAAACCATTTGGTCATATATTTTCTATAGTACACCGAGAACAACACTCGGGGAGATCATTGTCTAGTACCTGGGTAGTCGGATAGTATAGCTAAGGGCATGGTCAAGCCTCCTTAGTTAGTTACCTGATATATTGGGCCGAGTACTATTGTTGGACATTGCACGTATACCAAATATTTATAGCACCTAAAACTCCCTTGTCTATGAGAACCTCTTCGTAAGCCAATTAGGAATTCCTACCTTGTAATGATACTTGGCCAACATGCCATAAAAAAAGGGAACTTCTACACCAAATTGTTGGTTGTGGAGCTTGATTATCTTCCTTATTCAGAGGCCTTTGATTTCATTCGTGTTTATACCACATGAATACTTTACACCCCAAAAGAATGTACACTCCTCCACATGAGGGAGTGCAGGAGGGGATTTCCCCCCTTGCAGGGTTCAAGGGCAAGTGGGGGCTCGGGGGACATTGTTCCCCGATGGGGGTTCAAGGGAGAAGACCCAGAAGGAAAATTTTCCTTGTAAATGTATATTGTAATTTCATATTAAATATAGACCATTCATTATAAGGTCGTATATATGACGGTAGAAGTTATGTTAGGATTTTTTTCCCTATAAGGAAACCCTCTTTTATGAGGGAAATTTATTGTGGTTATGTATCATTGCGAATATTTTTTTTGAGTGAGGAGACTGTGAGAGAAAGAAGAGGAAATTACACTCAGTGTGTTGTAGGTTGTATCCCTTCATTTGTTGGATAATAATAAAGGAAGGACCTAGAAATGTCTCTGGTGGACATAGCCCACACTGGGTGAACCACGTATATATTTGTCTCTATTGTATTGTGTATCTTTTGTTTTTTATTGACACATTTGTTTTATTTTTTTGATCCATGATCCTATTTTTCTAACAACTGGTATCAGAGAGAAAGGTAACTCAGAAGAAAAGAAGGTTCCTGGTTTGAGTGGGAGCAATGGTGGAAGATGGAAAGTTTTGGGTTGATATATTTAACGGTCAAAACTACCAGTTATGGAAGATGCAGATGGAAGATTATTTATATCAGAAGGATCTATTCCTACCATTGGGTGGAATAGAAAAGAATTCAAGGGCCATGAAGGAAGAGGAATGGGAGGTTCTTGACAGAAAGGCACTAGGAACAATACAACTGAGCCTGCCAGTGTCGGTGGCTTTCAATATTTCGAAAGAAAAGACAATGAAGGATTTGATGGATGCATTAGCTAAACTATATGAAAAAACATCAGTGTCCAATAAGGTATTTCTAATGAAGATATTATTCAATATGAATATGTCAGAAGGTGGTTTTGTTGCATATCATTTAAATGAATTTAATACGGTTACTAATCAACTAAGTTTTGTAAAAGTGGACTTTGATGATGAGGTCAGGGCTCTTCTAATATTGTGCTCATTGCCAAAAAGTTGGAATGGTTTGGTCATGGTTGTAAGTAACTATGTCTCTAGTTCAAACACTCTAAAATTTGATGATGTTATTGGTGTTATCCTTAGCGAGGAAATGTGATGGAAAATCACAGTTGAGACATCAAGTAATGCATTAAACATGGAGAAAAGGGGAATACAAAAGGATAGAGGAAAGGGCAGAGGGAAACTTGAGAATTCCAGGAAGGGTAGATCCAAATCTAGACTTGGAAAGATAGAGTGTTGGAATTGTGGAAAGAAAGGACATCTGAATATAGACTGTAGAGATCCAAAGAAACAAAGAGATGGATAGCAAGAGAAAAATCAGGAAGCAAAAGTAACAGGTGATGTGTTACAAGATGCTTTGATTTTTTCAGTAGATAAAATTTTTGAGTCTTGGGTAGTAGATTCAGAGACTTCATTTCATGCCACAACCCATTGGAAACATTTTCTAGATTGTGTTCAAGGTGATTTTGGACAGGTTAATTTGGTTGATGATGCACCATCCAAAATTGTTCAAATGAGAAAGGTAAAAATAAAGAAAAGGAATGGAAACCAATGGTTGTTGAAAAAGGTAAGACATGTTCCAAATCTAAAGAAAAATCTAATTTCAACAGGGAAGTTGGCAAGTGAAGGTTGTATATCCATATTTACAAATAAGGTGTGGAAGGTCACCAAAGGATCATAGGTGATAGTTGTTATCCCCCACTTTTAGGGATAACTAAGAGATCATGTCTTGAGGCCCACAGGTCCTAGACATGGAGTACCAAGAGCAGGATTGAATTTACAATGGCCCTGGAGGGCCCACCTTTTCTTTCTTCTGGCATCTTTATCTTGTCAGCAGCAACAACATCCATCACCATCGGCTTGGTACTATGACAGAGATGGTTCTTGCTCCATGTGGTAATTAGTCCAAGTATCATGGTATGTGTCACTTTTATCATCAAAACCCTTGAATATGTCCATCTGATTCCTTTTGTTTCTAATGAATGCTTGGATATTACACTTTCCCACTTGACCATGTATGGGGGAATTGATAGGATGACCTAGTAAGATTGTGTCTGTAGGTTTTGGTTTGCCACTAGCGGGGGTTTCTGAAAATCCATCATCCACTCCTTTCACAACACCACCTTTTTCATCTTTCTTCCTGCTCACTTATCCCATTCCACTTGTCTAGGCACTAGGTTGACCTATTTTCAGGACTGCACCTTGTCTCATGGGAAGAAGAGGATAAAGGCCCAGAAGGTAAAATCAAGCTAGTAAAAGATAAAATCCTAAGAATAAAACTTCGAGATGCTTCACCAAGGGATCCCCAAGAAAGCAATAAAAGGCTTCTTAGCAAGAAACAAGAAGGACCCTGAAAAGTAATAAAACAAGACCTAACCAGAGGATAGGGGGGCTCATCATGAGCCAACCTATTAGGTCCATGGGTACCTAGCAGTATGAAATTTCCACCAGTTGGTTACCACGCCAAGGAAGTGACTCTTGGTTGCATGGCCAAGGGAAAGGGGGTCTCATCATGAACCAACCTTCTCATTTCTGTGAAAGTACTTGTGGGTAACATTGTCACCACTGGTCACCATGCCAGAGCAGTGTCCCCTAATTATTCCTTGAACAAAAAATCATTAAAGCATAAAAGGCAAGAATGGGCTTGGAAAAAATGCATTCAGGACAGGTATAACTCGCCTTCTACAAAGGCACCCACAGGTAACATTTTTACATCCTCAGCCCTCATTGCAACCACCTTCTTGGACATCCCCTGACCACATCACCCACTTATATGTCTTGGATGAGGTATCTTCCGAGAACTTTCCTTTTCTAGTGGACACTAGCCCAATAGGACGCCTTGTCTTTTTCTCCAAACTTGTATTGCAGGCTTGTGTAATGTCTTTGAGATTTTAACTGATGTATTAGGGATTTTATGAACATGTTTAATAATATTTACAATGACATGTGATTGACATTTCTATGATCCTTGTGACTGATGATCCCATGGAGGGTGTAGTTGTTGATGTGCGAGATCATGCCCGACTAACATGTACCATTTTGGACCGGTACACATGGGGAGATGATCAATTCAGACCTCGATGGGGTTGAAGAGCCCATCACATGGATGTTGAGACCCCATCAAGGGGAAAAGATAGGATAGATATGGATCAGAGGCTTTTCACTAGAGAAGAAGAGGATGTTCCACCAGAGGCACCCTGACAAAGCTTGACCTAGGGGGATTGGCTCTTTTCCAGTGGGATGTTGGCCTTAGAAGGCCTAGGACGTCACCCATGATGACCATGATGTCATCCAACCTTATGGATGTCTTATGAGGTAGACTGGGCAGTATTGGCACGTGTGGCAGGTTGGAGAAGCCCAAGAAGGGCTAACATTTTACTCTAGGATGCTCCATTTTCCCTAGAAGGCACTAACGTCTCCCTTAGAGTGGATTGACGTCTCTTTTCAACTTGATTAGGGTTTTAATTTGAAATTTTAGTGTAAAAACAGTATGATTTAGTGTTTTGGCCTTGTCGTCATTTTTTATGACCTAAAATTTAAATTTAGGTTATGGTACTATATAAATGAAGGATTTTTACCTTCATTTTTTCATCATCTCACACTCACTCATTAGTGAGGTCTAAAATTTGCGCCCTCTCTTAGGTTATTGGCTGAAATTGTGAGGCGCACTTGATGAAGGAAGACTTTCTTGGCATATTTTTGCATTTCTCTTGGTGGAAGGTGTTACAACTAAGGTTTGCTACACTTTTCTTGGTGATATGTAAGTGAATTTCTGCAAAACTTATTGATTGAATGGTTTTATTGTTATTTCTTCCATATGGTGTTAAATTTTTTATGAATAAACCCTATGTGACAAGCACACATCATTGGTCCTTGCCTCATGTCCCCATTAAGAGATTTTTGAGCCATTGTTTGAAGAGGGGAGAGCCTAGTCGTAGTTACACTCTTCTTTTCTCTTCTTTTTTCTAGTTGTTTCCTTTCTTGAGCTAAGAAGGAGAAGACGTCCCAAGGCCTAGTTCCCCTACACCTTGAGAATCATTTTTCCCCTAGGGTTTGTTGGTGAAGCCTTGTTGTAGCAACACCTTTCTTCTCAAACCCTTCTTGTCTTGGTCTTATGCTATATCTTTAGCTAGCCGCAACTGCCATTGTGTCAAGGAAGGAGGAGAGAGCACTGAGGCCTAGTTCCCCTACACCAAGGTGATCCTCTCTCCCCTAGGGTTTTGAATTTGAGGCCTTTCTTTAGAAACACCTCAAACCTTCTCCCTCTAGTCTTTAGCAGTACTATCTTTGATCATTTATTTCATGCCTCCTTAACTTTTGACTCCATTAACCCTAAGTCACTGATCTAAAGACCTCTTGTTTTGAAGTGAACTTGATCAAAACAATTCTCAAAGCTAACCCTAGCTTATAAACTAACCCTAACTAACCTATTGTTGTCGTCATCCTTTTCTATAATACCATTTGTGTAGCTAACATTCTCCTTATAAGAAATTTAATGGTGTTTTAAAGCCATAAATTGAATAAAGTGTTGATTTGTTACATTGAATGCCACATCATTTTAACATTTATTGAATAAGTGACATATTTATCATTGTTATTTCATAAAAATTGACTTCATCAATATTTATTATCAAATT